>FXXK01002537.1:12500-87047 GCA_900184695.1 Betula pendula | reverse complement strand
GAAAAATTGTCCTATTGTCATAGCAGGGAAGACTTTACCAGCTAGACCAGTAGTGTTCAGTATGTTTGGCTTTGATATCATTCTTGGAATGGATTGGCTATCGAAGTATGGAGCAAATATTGACTGTCGTAAGAGGGAAGTTGTATTACTGCTTCGGGATACCGAGGAGTTCAAATTATGTGGTTCTCGTGTGCGAGCTACTCCACCTTTCCTCTCTACTTTACAAGCAAGAAAGAGTATCAGGGATGACGTTTATGCCTAACTGGCTTATGTGATTGCTAAGCCTAATGTAGAAGTGAAGTTAGAAGATATTTTTGTGGTGTGCCACTACTCCGATGTTTTTACAGAGGTTACTAGTTTGCCTTCGGATTGCGAGATTGAGTTCACTATTGAGCTAATGCCAGCGACTCAACCTATTCACAAAGCACCTTATCACATGGCTCCGACGGAATTGAAATAGTTAAAAGAGCAACTCCAAGACCTATTGGATAGGGGATTTATTCAACCAAGTGTATCTCCATGGGGAGCTCCAGTGTTGTTTGTAAAGAAGAAGGATGGTTCTATATGGTTGTGTATAGACTATTGGGAGTTGAACAAAGGGACTATCAAGAACAAGTATCCTTTACCCAAGATCGATGACTTGTTTGATCAGCTTAAGGGAGCTTTGGTATTCTCGAAGATTGATCTTCTATCGGGATATCACCAGCTTAGAGTGCAGGAAGAAGAGGTACAAAAAATGGCTATCAGTATGCGTGATAAGTGTTGAATGTTACACATTCAAACTCCTTAACTCGCATATGTTAAACCTTAGTATGTATTATTATCTAATATTTTGTTGTGTATAGTGTTTGTCTAATTTTTAGGCCCTAATGGAAAACACAAGCAAATCATTAACATTAGGCTTAAAAAGACATCAAGGGAAAGCTGAGGAGCTTAAGAAATGCCCATGGATCGATCGCAAAAAGCTTGGATCGATCGCCAGAACCTTGGATCGATTGCCATCGAAGCTTCCAGAAACGTAAAAGATCTTTGACAGCAGATGACAGTGAGATGATATTTTTAATCAAAGATTGCGGCTTGGTAGGCTATGGTGGGCGCCAAAATCTCTTTAGCTTGATCTTTTCCTTAAGAAAGATCAAAGCTCTCTTTTCCCTACTTATGTAAATTCTGTCCGAGAGAGGCAGTAGTCAGTTTTTAGTTTATTTTCAGAATAGCTTTTAGTTTCTTTTTGCATTCTTTTGTTGCTAGACAGTAGGTAGAACACAATCGATAGTTCTTAATCTCCTTAGGAAATGGTTTTCTCCAATTCAATGGAGATTTCCAGTCCTCTATGGGGAACTAAACCTTTTATAGGGTTTTGATTGAATTCATTCCAAGTGCTATGGGTTGATTATATTTAGCTAGAATTTTACACATTTTGTATAATGATTGTGTAGCCAAGGATATTGATCTTCATGTTATATCACTTTAAGAAAATATATCTCTTCTTGTCTATGAGAAAGTGTTGTTTTCTTGATTGACTTTTATGTTTTCATGATCCTTGATTGAGGGAACATAGGCTATACAATGATGCTATTTGACATGATTTTATGAGGGTTTGATAAGTTATGCTAGGGACCATGATTCAATCCACACTTAGTTTAATTTAGTGTAAATGAAAAGTCTAGTGGGAACCTTTGATGCCTCATGCTTTTTCCATAGAATTGTGTAAGCTTTGAGGAGGATTTATATTGCATGCTAGGGAGCTTAAATTATCTCACATTTAGATGATTAGGTGGGTGGTTAATGTGTAACTAAGATGCTATATCATTTCCTTAATGTGTAACAAGAAAACATTAAAACGATTTTTCACATTGGGTGTTCGGGCGGTAGTATTGTCGTCCGGACGACTGTTGCCATGTACGTGTCATCTGCAGCTCTGTTTGCTACAGTCTAGACAGGCTCAGCTATTGGTCAGTCAATAGCGACCGTCTACAGGTCGTCCACAAGATGGTCTGGATGGGTTCTTCTAGTGAGCCTCGTCCATAGTGCGTCTGCAACATGGTCTGGACGAGCTTGGATTACTGTTCAGTCAGTAAGTCTCGTCCGCACCTCATCCGTAGTGTCGTCCGGATGGACCACCTGCATTTTCATCTAGACGGCTCATTTATCAGTTCGGACGGCAGTCCATTTTCGGCACTTATAAATAGCTGGGATGTGATTTTCCAGCCATTTTTTGATTCTCTTTCTTTCTCTCGCCATTTTCTCTCCTCTCTCTCCTAAGCTTCATACCCAAACCTTGTGTATTGATCTTTGAGAGCTTCCAATTACATTTCTAACACCGGAATCAAGATTCTCAGCATTGGAAACTTATTTCTACTGATCAATGCAAGGAAAAAATTCTTGAAACTCTAGTTTTTCTATCTTTAACCTACATTCTTGAATGTATGACTTAATATCGATTAACTTCTTAGGATTCTTGTTGAGTTAAGCTTTCTCTACATCAGGTTAAAGTTCTGTGGTGCACAAACTTTGGATTTTTCAAGATTTGAGGTAAGAAGCCTAAACCCTAGGTTTTTCTTAGTTATATATTGTTGGGTTTTGTGATGTTTAACCCTAGTATTTCTCTATCGGTTAATATTGGGGGTTATTTGAATGCTATTTGGAACCCTAGAATTCTATAGGTTGCTTATGACTACTTTGATACTTGTACTTTCAAGTATCATTGGTGTAGGTATAGAGTATCGGTGAATAGTTGTTAATGTTTTAGCAATGTGTTTATGCAGCGGGCATTGCTTAAATGTTCGGTCTAGAAGTTAACTCAACAAGCGGAAAGAGTAAGTATTTATATATACTGAGAATGATACACATTTTAAATGTTTTAAATGTTTAGTGAATGTTTTTATTACTAAACAAAAGAAATAATTTCCAAATGAGTTTGATGAAATGATATGAATATTAAAGAACGAACCGATGCTATTTTATGATAACTTATGATTTATGCTTTCGACTATTTTTATGTGATTGATGAATCTTTGATGAGTGATTTATGA
Source organism: Betula pendula (assembly GCA_900184695.1). NCBI lineage: Eukaryota > Viridiplantae > Streptophyta > Magnoliopsida > Fagales > Betulaceae > Betula > Betula pendula. The sequence goes on along the minus strand of FXXK01002537.1, from coordinate 84,015 downwards.
TGAATTATTGATGGTTTATTGATGATTTATGATTATGGCGGATATATTGATATGTTGAGTTTTATATTGCTTTATTGATATTGGTATTGAGAAAAGAATATGGCAAATATGAATGCATGATATTTATGAGCATGTCTATATAAAGAGCATAGAAAATGAGTTATGGACTGTGCTGCAGGGATTGATTTCTGTGTGCGTATGAACATTCTCATGATATGGGGGAGATTATACCGTATGCACAGAGAGCATGCATAACATAATGTATTTTATGATGATTTATGTGATATCTTATGATATGATTTATTGGAGTTTGTTATAGATGTATTAATACGCATATGAGGTTTAATGGAAAAGCACATATGTATATTCTTACGGCTAGTTGCATATAATGATTTATTGGACTTTATCATAAACGTATTAGTATACATATGAGGTTTAATGGAAAAACACATATGTATATTCGTACGGCTAGTTGTGTATGAAACTTATGTTTTATTGCTTAAATATGCTTATATGTTTGTGTTTTCACGCATATGGGAAGTAAAGCTTGTATATGGGTGTAACTGGATTATATGATATTGTACGTATATGTATACTCTCAAGCAGAGAGATTGGAATATGCTTATGCGCACTTAGCTATTAATACTTTTTAGATGTTTTATGACTAGAGTGTTTACTTCATCAGCTGCTTTATAGTTTAAAAATAAATGCCATACTTTTAGTAGCTGTTATTGTAAACTCATGTAAACTAACTCTATGGTTCATTGTGAAAAATCAATAGATCTTTATTCATTGAATCTGTTGATTCACTCTTTTATTTTCTGCCTATGTAATCATGGATGATCTCTATGGTTGCATAGATGTTGATGCAGGTTTTGAGGGGATAGATGATGATCTCGTGGCTGGCCTATAATCTTGGCTATTATGATTGATGTCGTGAGATGTATTATTTTGTATAGGCTTGTTAGTTAGTCTATTCTTTTGGTATTATTGTGATCATAATAACGTTGTATATTTGGCTAGTGTCGCATGTGACACGATTTGTATAGCCATTCTTTTTGTATATGTCACAATGTAAGCTTTAATCATTAGTATTTTCATTGTCAACTCTATGTTTTTTATTACTCCCATAGTTAGCTTCTACTCAGTTTATATTAAATGTGATATATGACTTTGATATAATAGATGTAATCTTATGATACATTGTGAAATATATGTATAACAGAGGTGTTTCTATCACCTTGTAACGATCAATCTGGTTCATGATTATTGTATGTTTTCAAAATATATATATATGTGATATTAAATGTGATATATATATATATATATATAATATAATTATGAATCGGGTCGTCATACTCTCGGTATACCTAGAATAGCCGTTTCTCTCGTTCAAACACATAGTTCGTGTTTGTTTGGCTATTCTTTTCTTTCCTGATTTTTCTTTAATTTTCAAATTTTGATTATAGCATTGTTGTTTTTTCTTCAAACTTTATCCTCTTTGTTTGTCTCTCTTTGGTTGGTAGGAAAAAGTTAAGAAAAGAAAAAAAAAATTCCCATAAAAAGAAAGATGCCCATGCGAGTGGTCCATATGCATATGTTTAATATGTTTAGAGTACATATGTTTATAGAATAGGAAGAAAAAAAGTACATATGTTTATGTTTTAAAAATTTGTAATCACACCGTATTAAAAAAAAAAAATTGTAATCACTTTTCTAGTTCTCGATGATCACTGGTGAAAATTTCATCTATCTTTTTACTTCTTTTTGTTCTTTTATTCTAACTTTCTATCAAGTTACAATCTATATGTCGTTCTATTATTTGTGCATACTTATAAATAAAATGAAAACTTGGAGTGTCACGTCAGATTGTCTGTAAGTGATTACCTTAAAGCGATGAGTAAATGATCTAATTATTGTAGTGTGACATAATTGGGTGTCAAGACTTTGTTCCCATAGTCTATCGAATCATCTAATTTATCAAAGTGATGGCCAGAGAATCGAATATAGAGGTACGTGGTTTCAATCAAATACAGCTTTGTGAGTTGTATTTATTTATATATCCATAGCATACTTTCCTTATAAATATTTTGTATTGAATACTAAATGATCTATTTTCACTGTAGATGTTGGATATTAGTGAAATATGTGTATTGGACAATGAAATGAGTGAACAAGAACCTCCTCATGGAAGCCAAAGCAAGAACCTCCGAATAGACAGAATATAGGATTTGCTGAAGTACCAACAATTGGTATGAAATTTGATTGTGATGATAGTGCATATAAATGAATTCTACAAAGATTATGCTCATCAAATAGGCTTTTGTGTAAGGAAACATTTAGTGAAGTGAGTAAATTCAGGACTTGTTAAAAAGAAAACATTTTGCTACTCGAAAAAGGGTAAACGAGTTGTTGACAAATAGCGAGAAGAAGTATCTTTTCATTGTGCAGTTTCACGTGTGGGGTGTTTAGCACAAATGACTTGTCAACTTCAAAATGATAGTATGTTACAAGTTGTTTCTTTCATGAGCAACATAATCATGAGTTTTTATTAAGTGCTAATTTTCTCACAAAATAAGCCCTTAACTTACATATGTTAATACCTTAGTCTTATTGTAATCTAATGTTTAGTATTGTTTTTGAGTTATTTAGTGTTTTCAGATCTTAAAGTGTAAATGCATCAAACTTCATTGAATTTGGACCTTGAGCAAAACTAAAGGTGTTGAAGATGCAAAGTTGCTGAGAAATAAACCTTTGTACATTGTTTTACCCACAACTTTTGGCTAGAAAATCTTATTAGGGCAAAGTCAGGGGCATTGGAAAGATGACTTAGAGATAAACAAATGTTAATTTATGTGAAAAATCAAATTCGGACATCTTGAAGGTCAAAAATGCACGTGAACCGCCAGCCTAAGAAAAGCAAAGGGGCTTGAGCGCCCATTTCAGGAGATTGAGCACCAAATCCTGGCGCTCAAGCGCCCTTGTATTTGGCATAATTTCTACCACACGTCAAAAATAGAGACAAAGAATATAAGTCAAAAATTGCGGCTGTGGGCAACTATAAGGAGGCTAGATGACCTCTGTGGGGAACTATGGGTGCAGAGAATTGCAACCTAGCAATGTCCCAAAGATTCTCTTGATGTTTCCCTCAAAGGAAGGAAAAGTGAACATTTTTCCTCTCTCTTTGGTGTCAAATTCGAAAATAGCTAAGTTAGAAGCCTTTGGGGAATATAAAACACTCATTCCATTCTGTTTTGATGGGGTTATACAACAGAGGAGGCAGGAGCTCAGTTTTGGAGAAGAGAAGAACACCATGAACCATTTTTCTCAAGTTTTCTCTTTCTCTTTACTACTTTTGCATGAACATGAATTTTATTCAAGCTATGTGTAGCTAAACTCTTAGATAGGGCTTGATTGAAGCCCTAGTCATGTAATCTTTAAAGAACTCAACTTGTTTTGTTGCAAACTACTTGTAATGCTCACTTGATTAATTCAGGATTTGTTGTTCGTTCTTCATATGGAATGTGTTTATGTTTGAACATTATGCATGTTTTATGTGGAGATTGTCATATAAGTCAGTTTGGATGGCCGAGTCCTGGGCCTATTAGGGTGACAAGGGAAAATTTTAGAGGTTCTTGGGGTTAATCAACATGAAGATGCTAGAATAGATGTCATGTTCTAGGCTAAGTGTGTTTGTCGATTTCTATTGATTTATGCTTTCTTAAAAAACAACTTAGTAGATGCTATGCTAAATCCTTTGAGAAAGAAAAAAATTAGAGTAGATGACATGCCTAATTCATTGCATAGGGAAATCAATGACTTTTGGAGTAGATGCCATGTCCTTAGGTTGACAAACATGAGTATTGCAAAATGGTTTGTAACATATGCAAGTTGTGGTACTTAAAGTGTACAATTAGTGATGGATATCAACGCCTTGCCCTACCTTCTCCATATTCACTAATCAATCTATTGTTTTGAGAAACAAAAACTTCATTTTTACTATCTTGTTATTTAAGTGCTCATTATTTGTTCTTATTTCCTTTAGACATTAGTTTTCAACCAAGCAATCAATTTGAACATTGTGATGTATTTTCGAAAAGTCTTCCTAAATATAATTTACCAATCTATGTGGAAATAATCTCGCACTTGCCAACTATACTATCGTTTTCACCTTGTGCACTTGCAAGTTAAAACGTGCAAATATTCACCTATTTAGGTGGGGATTTGTCACAACAGTTTCAACCTTCTCCAATGAAACATATGTTAAAATAAACAAGATAGATTACACTTGCTCTGAAAGTTGTTGCAAATGATGTTGAGGAGTCTGGAATATCAATCAAACAAACTATAAATTTGTTGAGCAAGCAAGTTGGGAGTCATGAAAATCTTAGTTTTTTGGATATTGATTATAGAAATTACGCACAGTCTAAGAGGAGGATGGCTTTGAAGAAAGGAAATGGTCACGTTGTGATGTAGTATTTTCATAAGATGCAATTAGAAGATCCATCTTATTTTTATTCAATACAACTTGATTACGATGATTTTATCATGAACATTTTTTGGGCAGATATTAGATCAATGGTTGATTATGGACACTTCGGTGATGTGATATGCTTTGACACAATTTACTGTACCAATAATTTGGGTAGACCATTTGCACCTTTCATTTGGGTTAATCATCACAAACAAACAATTATCTTCTGTACAGCATGATAACTGCTGAATGTTACACATTTAAGCCCCTTAACGGGCATATGTTAAGCCTTAGTTTGTATTGTAATTTAATATTTTGTTATGTTTTAGTGTTTATCTTATTTTGTAGGGTTTAATAAAGAACAAAAACAATTCTATCAAATTCGGGCTGAAAATACATAAACTTTTGCAAAGCTGATGACCAATGACCTTTGCTCACTCTTTTGACCATAACTCTTAGCTCAAAACTCTGATTGAGGCAAAGTCAAGAGCATTGGAAAGAGGACTCAAAGAGGAACAATTCATCAAGCCAAATCTAAAGCAGAAAATGGACGCTCGAGCGCCCAAAACGAGGATCGAGCGTCACCAGCAACCTGTTATCGAGCGCCCAAAAGTGGCGTTCGAGCGCCATCGCTTCCAGAAGCATCCAGATTAGTTTCGCAACTGACCTTTGCGTACTGTTTTGACCATCTCTCCTAGTACAAAAATTGGATTGAGTCAAGGTCAGAGGCGTTGGAAAGAAGACTTCAAGGCACACAAATGCTATTTTATATGAAAGATCAGATTCGGACGTCTTGAGGGTCAAAAAAGCCGGTGAAGTTCATGAATCTTCTGGAAACGTAAATATCAGCAAATATCTAAATATCTTGGAAAAATTATCAAAGATTGCGGCTGGTAGGCTATGGTAGGCGCCGAAATCACTTCCTAGAGGACTCTTAAACAGCTGGAAGATAGATCTTTAGCTCTTGAAGATCAAGGCTCTTTTGCCTCTATAAATGTAACTCTAGCCGAGAGGAAGAAAAAAAGATAGGCAGTGTGTTCTGAGAGACGATTTTTGAGCTTTGTACAGAATAGTTTTTAGCTTCTTTTGATTTATTTTGCTATTGTATAAATGGTAGATCTCAACCCATAACTCCAATTTTCCTTAGGAAATGGATTTCTTCAAATCCATTGAAGAAATCCAAATCCATGAGGAAAGGAATCCCATTTAGGGTTTGATGCAATTTTTCCATGGGGTTATGAGTTGAGGTTGATTGTATTTAGCTAGGGTTTTGTATAAATGGTATAATGATTGCATTTGCAAAAGGGTTGTTCTTAATGATATACCATTTGAGAAAAAGATTTGTTTCTTGTCTATGAGAAATCTATTTGATTCTTGAATGATTTCAATGCTTTTGATGTCTTTGATTGAGAAAGTATAAGCTATGCAATGATGCTTTTGACTTGATGTTATGTGAGTTTGATAGGGCATGCTAGGGACCACAACTCAATCTATGTTAGTTTAACTTAGAATAGATGGAAAGAGGGGTGAAAACCTATGATGCTTTATGCTTATTTCATGATAATTGGGTAGGCTATTAAGAGGACTTATATCGCATGCTAGGGAACACGAGTTATCTCACATGTAGGTTTAGATTTATGTCATTTAAATTTATGTCATTTAGGTGAGTGACTAGTGCGAAACTATGATGCTTTATCATTTTCTTTTGATAGTAAATTCTTGATGAGATCGTTGTAAGGATTGACAAATTTTACTTGCTCATATTATGCCTTTATTAAAGATCCGAAGTTATATGCAATCTGCATTCTACCTTTATCTTTACATTTATGTCTTTACATTTATGTCATTTACACTTATGTCATTTAAAGTTTATGTCATTTATGTTTAAGTCATTTACATTTATGTCTTTTAGTTTTAAAAATCAAAACACTTTATTTTCATGAGTTGAGCTAGTGAAAACCTCGAACGCTTGACAAACCAACCATCACAGTCTCTGCGGACGATACCCTCTTTTAGAGCTATCCTGCGAGGATACGATCTATCGCGAGCGGTTTATTATAAATTTTAGAATTCGGTGCGCGCTCGCGTGCGTATCACAGCATTACTTTATGATGAAACTGTAGAGTCATTTAAGTGGTTATTTGAAACTTTTGTAATGCAAGGTCAGTGAAGTAGCCCACAACTATATTTACAGATCAATCTGCTACAATGGTGTAATACCCCAAAATATTAATAAAGGTTTACGCTTAGGTTTTAATAAAAATACCCATTATTTTAAAAATTGTCAAAAGAATTATTTTTTTTACAAAATTCTACCTATCAAACGTTCGAACATCACTCCTCAAACGTTTGATAGTGTCATGTAGCACTATTCACATTGCTCATGCGTTTGCACATGTGCAGGCCATATGTTAGAAAGTACATTGAACATTTGATGTAGTATGATAAGTGCTAAATGTTATACATTCAAACCCCTTAACTCGCATATGTTATATCTTAGTTTGTATTGTTATCTAATATTTTAGTGTGTTTTAGTGTTTGTCTTATTTTCAGGTCTTAATGGAAATTCAAAGCATATCATTGACATTAAGCTTGAAGATGAGATAAGAGAAGTTGAAGTGTTGTTGAAGTGGTGGCGCTCAAGCACCCAATTCCAGGGATCAAGCGCCAGCCAGAAGCTTGGCGCTCGAGCGCCCAATTCCAGTGCTCAAGCATCGTCGAACCTTCCAGATCTGGAAGATCTTTTGTGACAGCAAATGACGGCAAAGATATTTTGTAGTCTAAAATTGCAGCTTGTCAGTCAGTTGTAGGCACCGAAATTCATCATCAGAATCGTCCTACACCATTTGGATGAAGATCTTTGTAGTTTTAACTTCTTTTATAAAGATCTAAGCTCATCTCCTCTCTATATAGCCAAAAACGACGGGAGAGGCAGAGAGCTCGGTTCAGTATATTTTCTTGTAGGTTTTAGCTTAGTTTGAATTCATTTCTTGCTATAGACAGTAGGTAGAACCAGCCCATAGCACTACAATTCTTTGGAAAATGGTTTTCTTCAACCTAATGAAGAAATTCAAATCCTTCATGAGGAACTAAACCCATTGTAGGGTTTTGATGTAGCTTGATCCAAAGTGCTATGGGTTGATTGTATTTAGCTAGGATTTTGTACAAATGGTATGGTGATCGTATATGCATAAGGATTTTTCTTAATGTTATACCATTTGAGATGAAAATTGTTTCTTGTCTATGAGGAATTTGTTTGAGTCTTGAATGATTTCTGTAATACCCAAGGATTTAATTAGGTTGACTAAGAACACTTTGGTGTAAATTGTGATATTAAGATGGGTCAAATATATTTGGAAAAATATATTTGATATTTAATTATATGTTCTTAGTTTAAAATGGGTAGTGATTAATTTACATTAAGTTTAAAGAAAAATAAATTTTTGGAGTCTTAAAATGAAATCAAAAGTCATAAAATAATAGAATTGATAAATACACACACATATATATATATATATATATTGCCCTTATAGTGTTGTTTGGTACAACATATATATATATAGTTACACTATGAATTGTGTTGCTGTCCGGTACAGCATGGAGAAAACAAAACAAAAAGAAAACAAAAGAAGAAAAAGGGAAGCTTGAAGGATAGCACGTCCACGTAAAGAAGAGAAAAGAAAAGTTAGATTAGTGGGAAAGCTTTATGACGTGAGCTGCTGAAATTACTGCATGTGTGTGTGCTGTCCTGATTTAAGGAAAAGAGAGGTGTGTGTGCTTTCCAGATTTTAAGAAAAGTAAGATATATATTTACGTGAGTTAACATGCATGTGTGTGTGTTGTCCAAAATATAAAGAAAAGGAGTAAGTGCTGTCCAGATTTTAGGAAAAGTGATGTATATATATATATTTACGTGGGCTGCTGTGATTCCTTTAATGCATGTGAGTGAAAATGTGGCAAGAATAAATGTGAGAGAGAGCTGAATCACGTGTAAACCCAAGAGCCATCCCACCGCTTTTAGCTTATGTGCTGTCCAGAATTTTAGAAAAGATATACGTGTGTCTTTACGTGTAAATGCAGTGGAGTGTGTGCTGTAACTTTTGAGGGGAAAAACCGAACGTGTGTAAGGCTGTGGGCTACATGCAGTAACTAACGTGTAATTTCCAGAAACTACCAGCCTTGTATATATAGATAGAAGCCATACCTGTAGTGCCGTTTTGCTCACAAAAGAAACCAAAAAAAATACTGCTCTCAGCCCATGTACGTACTGCCTTTAATAGTTATAGGAGGAGAATAGCTCAAAGCTTTGGAGTTTTATTTGGGAGTGCTAGGTATCATTCCTTTGTCCCTAGTTTATGTCAATTTTAATTTATGTCGTTATAATGCCCAAGTGATATTTTAGATATGCTGTTATAATGTCCGAGTGACATTATAATATTTTAGGTATATATATGCCGTTGAACTGTCCATTTTTTTAGACAGAGTTCAAGGGAAATAATCAATGGTCTAGATATTGATTTTTAAAAATAGTTTTAGACTAATACATTGTCGCACGTGGGTGCAATTAATTGCAGTGAGTTTTGTAACCGACAAGAGGAATTTCTAAGCAGACTACGAGATGTGAGTATAATTACTCACTGAGAAAAGATACTATTTTTATGCTTTCAAAGATTTTATTATATTCGAGCCAATCGTATGTTATGTTAGTGTTTTTATATGATGATATTTTGATGCTTTGAATATGTTTATAAATGTTTGATGAAATCTGATTATGAAATGATGTTAAAGATTACATGATTATAAAAGAAAGAAAAAGAGATGTTTATTGCATGAGAATGATTATGTTTTCGAAGGAGTGTAATGCTCCGATGATAGCAAAGTGATATGTTTTCGAAGGGGTGATTAGCCTTGATGATAGTAAAGTAAAATGTTTTCAAAGGAGTGTAATGCTCCGATGATAGCAAAGTGATATGTTTTCGAAAGGGTGATTAGCCCTAATGATAGCAAAGTGATATGTTTTCGAAGGAGTGTAATGCTCTAATGATAGCAAAGTGATATGTTTCGAAGGGGCGATTAGCCCTGATGAAAGTGAAGGGGCGATTAGCCCTGATGAAAGCGAAGGGGTTAGCTACCCTGATGAAAGTGAAGGGATGTAATATCCTGATGAGAGTGAAGGGATGTAATGTCCTGATGAAAGTGAAGGGGTTTAATACCCTGATGATAGTAAAAAGATATGTTTTCGAAGGGGTGTAATGCCCTAATGATAGTAAAATGATATGTTTTCGAAGGAGTGTAACGCTCTGATGAAAGTAAAAAGATATGTTTTCGAAGGGGTGTAATGCCTTGATGAAAGTAAAAAGTTATGTTTTCGAAGGGGTGTAATGCCTTGATGAAAGTAAAAAGTTATGTTTTCGAAGGGGTGTAATACCTTGATGATAGTAAAATGATATGTTATGAAAAGTATGAGTATGAAAGCATGCATGGCAGGTTTATGTTTTGATGAAATGGATATGTATTATGATTTTTATGGAATTGTATGCCACTTTTATGATTTGAGATTGTATATGTAGTATGTTCCAAACAAATTTTAGGACTACGGTGTTTATTTCATCAGCTACGCCATACTATGTTTCAAACAAATTTTTAGGACTACGGTGGTTTATTTTCATCAGCTACGCATGATTTTATTAAAAACATTTTATAAACCAAATGTAGCTGTTATTGCTAAACTACGTAGAAAGAAAAGATTGGCTCATTGTGAAAACTTAGTGATTTCTTATACCGCTGAGACTGTGGACTCATTATATCCGCCTAGGCGAATGTGGTTAACTCCATGATCGCCTCAGTGATGTTGTTGATATAGGTTTATTTTTAGTGGATCTGGATGATATCCAGTGGCTGCGTACTTGGGTTACTGTGACTCGTGGGCGATGTACGCTATTGGTATTCTGTTTAGACTCATGTGTGGCGACCCGATGTTTCATACACATATATTTTTTTTTTTTTTTGAAATGAAACCGCATCATCACAATGGCGTCACAGCGTACAAAGCATATTATCCTCATTAATATTGAGCATATTCACATCAGACGTAATCACAACATTGCAGTCGGAAACTAATAAACAATCTCTGTGCAGAGAACATAATATTAGGAGCTGCATCAACTATATACAATAATTTTTACTACATAAGGTGTTTACATCAAAGAAAGGCTATCAAAAATGCCACATACGCATAGCCAAAATACATCGATTAGTTTTACAAGTATATAACATCACGATGTACGCAAAAGAGACTACCGCAGTCATGTCAAAATGCATACGGCGTACACCGCATCATCATAACCCAAATACGCAGCACTGGATCTTCACCAAGATCCCCAGTACCTGCAACATCAACATCATCTAAGTCGATCATGGAGTTACCACATTCGGGCCCAGGCGGCTTATGTAGTCCACGGTCTCAGCGGTATAAAGAATCACTAAGTTTTCACCAATGGCCCAATCTTTTGTTTTCCTACTTTAGTTTACAATACAGCCTACATTTTGGTTTATAACATTTTGGTTTACTTAGAAATATGGAATAGCTGTACAAGTAAACATCATGTCATGAAATTTGTTTTGGAACATACTACATATACAATCTCAATCATAAAAGTGGCATAAAATTCCATAAATCATAATACATATACATTTCATCAAAACATAAACCTGTCATGCATGCTTTCATACTCATACTTTTTCATAACATATCATTTTACTATCATCAAGGTATTACACCCCTTCGAAAACATATCATTTTTACTATCATCGAGCGTTACACTCCTTCGAAAACATATCATTTTACTATCATCAGGCGATTACACCCCTTCGAAAACATATCTTTTACTTTCATCAGCGACATTACATTCCTTCCTTTCATCAGACATTACATCCCTTCACTTTTCATCAGGGTAGCTAACCCCTTCGCTTTCATCAGGGCTATCACCCCTTCCTTTCATCAGGACATTACAATCCCTTCACTTTCATCAGGGCTAATCACCCCTTCGAAAACATTTCACTTTTCTATCATTGGGAGCATTACACTCCTTCGAAAACATATCACTTTTCTAATCATCAGGGCTAATCACCCCTTCGAAAACATTTCACCTTTCTATCATCGGAGCATTACACTCCTTCGAAAACATATCACTTTTCTATCATCAGGGGCTAATCACCCTTCGAAAACAATTTTACTTTACTATCATCGGAGCATTACACTCCTTTCGAAAACATATCACTTTTCTATCATCAGGGCTAATCGCCCATTCGAAAACATTTCACTTTACTATCATCGGCAGCATTACACTCCTTCGAAAACATATCACTTTTCTATCATCAGGGCTAATCACCCCCTCTCGAAAACATTTCACTTTTCTATCATCAGGGCTATATCACCCCTTCGAAACATATTCACTTTGCTATCATCGGAGATTACACTCCTTCGAAAACAATTCACTTTTCTATCATCAGGGCTAATCACCCCTTCGAAAACATAATCACTTCTCATGCAATAAACATCTCTTTTTTCTTTCTTTTATAATCATGTAATCTTTAACATCATTTCATCAATCAGATTCTATCAAGCATTTTTAAACATATTCAAAGCATCAAAATATCATCATATAAAAACACTAACATAACATACAATTGGCTCGAATATAATAACATCTTTGAAGCATAAAAATAGTATCTTTTCTCAGTGAGTAATTATACTCACATGTTCTGGCTCGATGCTTAACAATTGACACCAATGACAAGTCTTAATCACACAATCTGCAAACATCATTGCATGTGATCATAAGGCATAACTCATAGCTCAAACATACTTCTATACACCAATGAGTGCTTGCAACCTCATAAGCACATAGCCCAATTGAGACCCATATCATACATGGGGCTCAAAACACATTTAAATGCTAACAAAGTTAACCCATAGAGAATTTCTAGGATTAACTTATAAAACTCTAAGCAAAACCCAACTAACTTAGCTAACTTGAACACCTACCTCGAAAGTATGAAGCCCGGTCTTTTGGAACTTCGATCCAACGCTCAAACTCAGCAAATATAAACAAATTCCTAGAACAAATAATCAAGATTAAGCAACATGCATAAGGTGTATAGCTCAATCTTGGGAAAGTGGACAATGGTTTGAGAATTTACTCAAACGATCGGCTGGGAAATGATAATCTAACACCGAGGAACACTTTGCGGTGTTGGATTACACTTTGGAAGCTCCAAATTGATCAATTTCCTAGGTTTAGATCAAACCCCTAGGAGAGAGGAAGAGGCTCTAGGTGTTTAAGAAGAGAAAAATGGAAACTGAACTGAAATTTTCGTGTTTTCAGTACTTTATATATCGCATTACTGTTCACGGCGTCCAGACCTCGCTGCGGACGGCTGCAGACGGAAGCTGCTGTCTGAGAGGCAGCCAGGTTCGTCCGGACACAACTGCAGACGAGCTGCAGATGACACCTACTGCCAGGAAGATTTGACCTCGAAAATGATGGAATTGGAAAAAGTCATAAACTACAAAGTTGTAGTATTTTGAGTTAGCTTTCCAATGACATAAATTTTGCCTCAATCAGAGTTCTGAGTAAAAAGTTATGATAATTTTAATCCAACAAGGTCATTCTGAAATTTGAGACTTGAGTGGAATCACCTCTTGAAACTTTTTCTGGTGGTTTTGTCCATTCTTCTTACTTTCAATTACTATCTTACTCATGGTTATTAATTCCACTAGTCATTTACAATAAACAAGTTAGTAAAATCCTCTATTCATATCTCGGATATAACATCATGTATAGTCTAGTTTTGTTGTACATCAATATGCTGTATATATAACAGGTTGATGTATTTTGGCTAAGCCGTATGTGGCTCTTTTGATAGCTATTCTTTTGTTGTACAACACTTAGAATGTAAAACTGTTATATATAGTTTAGGTCAGCTCCTCATGTTATATTACTCTCATAGTGTTATTTATTTAGTTTCCGCTGCAATGTTATGATTACTCTGATGTGATATGCTCATATTATGAGATAATGATGACTTGTACGCATGTACCCACTATGATAATGCGGTTCATTTCAAATATATATATATACTAAAATATTTATATATATATATATATATATTATATATATATATTATATATATGCGTTATGAAATCGGGTTGTCACAATTTCAATGCTTACAATGGTCTTTGATTGAGAGATCATAAGCTATGCATGATGCTTGTGACATGATTTTTATGAGTTTGATAAGCTATGTAGGGAACCACGACTCAATCCATGTTTAGATTAACTTAGAATAGTTGGAAAGAGGAGTGGGAACTTATGATATTTTATGCTTATTTCATGAGATTGTGTAGGCTATTGAGAGAACTTATATCACATGCTAGGGAACACGAGTTTAATGGCATGTAAGATGTTAGGTGAGTGATTAGTGCAAAACTATGATGCTTTATCATTTTCTTTTGATAGTATTTTCTTGTTGAGTTCATTGTGAGGGTTGACAACCTTTACACGCTCAAAACCATATGATAAGTCTTGAATATTACACATTCAAGCCCCTTAACTCGCATATGTTATACCTTAGTTTGTATTATTATCTAATATTTTTAGTGTGTTTTAGTGTTTTTCTTATTTTCAGGTTTTAATGAAAATTCAAGACATATCAGGAACATTAAGCTTGAAGATAGTTTTGAGAAAACCAAGTGCTGTAGAAGGAGTGACGCTCGAGCGCCCAATCTTGGTGCTCGAGCGCCAGCCGCAAGATGTCAGCTGCAAGCCTGACGCTCGCAAGCCCCGCGCGCAGGAATCAAGCGCCAGCAGCATGTGACGCTCGAGTGCCCAATCCTGGCGCTCGAGCGTCGTCGCATCTTCCAAAACCTGAAAGAACGTTTTGACAGCTGTTGACGGTGGGGATATTTTTTGGTCCAAAATTGCGGCTTGCCAGCACATTGTAGGCGCCGAAATCACTCCTCAAAGGACTCCACAACACCTGGAATTGTAGATCTTTAGCTTGATCTTTCCTTAAGAAAGATCAAGACCCAAAATGTGATATATATGTGGTTTCTGTCGACAGCACCAAAAGAGACTCGTTTTTCTTTTGTTCAGTATAGTTTTTAATTTCTTTTGATTTGTTTTGTTATTATATAGATGGTAGATCTCGACCCATAGCTCCAATGTTCCTTAGGAAATGGATTTCTTCAAATCCATTGAAGAAATCCAAATCCATGAGGAAATGAATCCCATTTAGGGTTTGATGTAATTTTTCCATGGGGTTATGAGTTGAGGTTGATTGTATTAAGCTAGGATTTTGTATAAATGGTATAATGATTGCATTTGCAAAAGGGTTGTTCTTAATGATATACCATTTGAGAAAAAGATTTGTTTCTTGTCTATGAGAAATCTATTTGATTCTTGAATGATTTCAATGCTTTTGATGTCTTTGATTGAGAAAGTATAAGCTATGCAATGATGCTTTTGACTTGATGTTATGTGAGTTGATAGGGCATGCTAGGGACCACAACTCAATCTATGTTAGTTTAACTTAGAATAGATGGAAAGAGGGGTGGAAACCTATGATGCTTTATGCTTATTTCATGATAATTGGGTAGGCTATTAAGAGGACTTATATCGCATGCTAGGGAACACAAGTTATCTCACATGTAGGATTTTCTGTCATTTAGATTTATGTCATTTAGGTGAGTGACTAGTGCGAAACTATGATGCTTTATCATTTTCTTTTGGTAGTAAATTCTTGATGAGATCGTTGTAAGGATTGACAACCTTTACACGCTCCTATTATACCTTTATTAAAGATCCAAAGTTAGATACAATCTGCATTCTACCTTTATCTTTACATTCATGTCATTTACATTCATGTCTTTATATTTATGTCATTTACACTTTATGTCATTTACAATTATGTCATTTAAAGTTTATGTCATTTATATTTAAGTCATTTACGTTTATGTCATTTAAAGTTTTAAAACCCAAAACATATTTCTTTTCACGAGTTAAGCTAGAGAAAACCTCGAAAGCTTGATAAACCGACCATCACAGTCCCTACGGACGATACCCTCTTTTAGAGCTATCCTACAAGGATACGATCTATCGCAAGCGGTTAATTATAAATTTTAAAATCGGTGCGCGCTCGCGTGCGTATCACCATACTTTTGTTTAAGATCCATGCTAGATACGGTTCGCTAATGGTATGAAGGTTGAGTGAAATCAATTCCCTATACTTCCCCTACTACTTTCAATTCAAGTTGTGTAACTTAGTTTAAAGTTTGTGCCATTAGTTTTAGTTTTAAAAACACCAAAACATTTCTTGCTTATGAGTTAGGTTAGGTGCAATTTTAGAGATTCCATTATCACACAACCGAACACAATCCCTACGAACGATACCCTCTTTTTAGAACTATCCTACAAGGGTACGATCTATCGCGAGCGGTTAATTATAAATTTTAAAATCGGTAGCGCTCGCGTGACTATCATAGTACAAGCGAACGTTCGAAGAAAACCCTATGACCGTTGGACAATAGTACATCAAATGTTTGATGTCGTACACAAAACATTCAATAAAGTCTGAAAAGCACTTTAAACCATTGGACCACCTCAGCTCGTTTTCACCCTTATAAATAGGCTTCCCCCATCCTTCATAAGCCACACCAATCCACCCTAAACACTTAGAGCACCATTTGAGAGTGAGAAAGAGAGATTTTGGAGAGAGAAATCTCTTTGGAGACGATTATCCTCCTTAAGGTAATCTTCGTTCCCACACCCTTTCTTTATTTTTATATCAATGATTATGTTAATACTAAGCATGTTCCCAATTTTAAAAGGACATGTTAGAGTTTAAAACCTTTTATGACCAAAATTATTAAAACTCAAAAATAATTTTTAGTTTATGCATGATTTTATGTTTTATTTTGATGACATCTCTTGTTATAATTGTTAAATGATGGTTTAAACATAGTAATAGTTTATAGTAAGGTTTATGAGTAGTTTTGGCAATTTTATGCATTCTGGCCTTCATCAAATGTTCCACCGTTCTTGGTCAAACATTCGATCCTCGAGGTCAAACGTTCGATAATGTCCAGAAATGCATAATTAGGGTTTTTATGTTGGATTAGTACATGTATCTTATGGTTAGAGGTTTTATATGTTTAGAATATCACTCTCAGTGTATTGTGTTGGCACTAGTGTCCAAAACTCCAATTGATCATGAGATATTTTAGATGTAATGAATATTATTGCTTATTCTTTGAATTGATTATTGAACATTGAGCATACTTATTATTGTTTTACATAGCATATATGTAGTTTACCGGTTATATGCATGTACACAGTTCCTAAGTTACATTGAATTTGATTATGGTGTGAGCAATGGTATTTGTCACAGAGAAGACTATAGTCAAAAGTAACTTGTTAACTATTGTTCGTAGTCATAAGTAGAACCGAGAATTCCACCTAGACTATAACATGTCAACCTTGATGATTTGTCTTAATCCAGTGAAGTAGTGTGGCTTCAGGTTGACATAGTTGGTGTTATAGCAAGTTAGGCTTATATAAGGCTACGCACTGAATAGGACCGCTAGAGCCATCATTCCTATAATGATTGTAATAGAGAATGATGAGCGTGCACAACGACTTATGTATATTACTCTAAATCCTGAGAAGATTTTGAACCAGATGTAAAGTGTTTATTACTTTGATGTATCAGAGTGAGATCAAACTAGTGGTCATACATTCTCTGTACATTGGGTAATCAACATGTAGCATTGTGGAAGATCACTTTTCAAGAAGGAGTCCAAGTCCTTTATAGGAGAACAAAGAGATAAGGAAATTTCCCTTGTTTTAGGATAAATAAGAATGATTATCTTGTGTCTCGGGCCCGAGCATTTTCAATGGTATTTAAGTGAAACTATGTACAAGGATGAGTTGAATCTCATAGGGTACATTGAGATAAATCATGAGGTTTGGATCCGGGTACTCAAAGAAAAAGATGTGGTGAACAAAGTAATAGTTAATCATCTTTGGTTCAACTGCGGAATAAATTTCATGGAGGGATAATATGGTAATTTGATAAGTACATCATGAAGGATGAGTTGTTTGTGGTAAAATATGATTTAGAGTCAATCACATTTATTTAATGGAATTATCTGTGATTTTTGGTCAAGGTTGAGTCATCGAATGACGAGATTTCACGGGTCTAAAATTGCTAAATCTTTTTTCCTTCCAGGTCCCTTCTTGAGCTATTGTAAATTGACTAAGTTGATATGAGCTTCGGTTATTTGTTTATTTATTTATTAAGCAGGTTGTTTTAATTTATTAAAACATGGGCTTATTTATTTATTGGACAAGTTTTTTTTTTTAATTAAAATATGGGCTTATTTATTTATTGGACAAGTTCGTTTTTATTTATTAAGACATTAGGCTTATTTATTTAAGCAAATTGTTTTAAATTAAAAACATGGGCCCAAGGAAAAATTATGCAATAATTGCAAGAGAGAGAGATTGGGTTTTAGGATAAAACCCAAGCCAGACCATGCAGTATGAATGCATGGGCCAGGAAATTTTTCCCTGACCTATGCGTCACTTATAGTGACACTTGGGCAAAGCATGTGACGCATGGGCCAGGGTATTTTACCCTAGTCCATGCGTCATTCACTTAAGTAAGTGACTATGGTTTTATAAAACCCTAGTCGTCACCTATACTTGTCCCACATGGAATATGTTACTCCTCTCTTAGTTTTTCAAAAATTATAAATAGAGGCTCATATAGAAGCAGAAAAGACACTCCTCATACTTAATGGAAAACTACTTCCATTACCACAAAGAATAGTTTCTTAGAATTAGAGAGTGAAATTTTGTAAAAGATAAATATTCTCTTTCTTCGAGTTGTGAGTCCACACTCACTGTCATATTCAGCCATCAAGAAGAAGATTCGGATTTATGAAGAACAATGTTCTTCCTATTCTTCATTGTTCATCATGTTCTTCATATTCTTGGAGTTCATCAAGCCTTTGAAGATTATGGAGCTCTTGGTGTTCATGGCGTTCTTGGTGTTCTTCGCGTTCTTCATCAGCTTTGAAGATCATCAACAACAAAGATGCAAAGGTGAATTCAAATAGCCCAATATGCCTAAGGAGAGGACGACATGATTTGTAAGTAAATCTAATTTATGTTTTACTTTGATCTTGTGAAAATCAAAAGCATGTTCCTCTTGAAGTTTATTGCGATCCTAGATCAATTAGATCTGTTTAAAATTTGTGTTCCGTTGTGCTGTGTTTCTTGTTAACATGGAGCACGATCCCCAATATATTGTTAGGTTATTTCGCAGTAGTGGGATTACAAAATGTCCGGAGAGTCAGATGAGCGTTTGAGGTAAGTGAATAATTGAGTATGAAATTATATATGTTTAAGTGCGATATGTTAGCAGACTAAGCACATTCTTTTTGATGTTATGAGTTGTACTCTTTACAACATGATTAATTGCTTATATTCTTATTTTGAAAATAAATGAACAATACTTGCATCATATGACATGGTACGGAAATAGCCATAGGCTACCATTATATAGATTAACCTTATGGTCAAAAATGAATATTGTTATGTGGGCCTTCGATCCAGAGGTAGTTATGAGTGACCAGTGCACCATTATTTAAATGTGGTCACTGTTATAGCTTTGCTAATAGTGTGGGCCGCATGAGGTCGAACACAGTTGAGCTGACAGTATAAAATAATATGTTTGTGCAATATTCAAGACACCGGTATTGTACCAAATGTTCTTATAAAAATGTACAAACCCTACTAATAAGGGGTTAATATCTCGGGTAGACCATATTGTTAATATATGACCTAATTTATATTATATGTAAAGCATATTTCATGCATTAAAACCCAAGTGCTTGATCACCGGGATTATGCCAATTCTTCAAATAAATCATAAACTTTTTAATGGCATAATGATAGAGATAGAGCATACCATTTATATGGAAAGTCCATGTTTGTGAATAATATTTTATAACTGTGTTAGAGGCTTACTTCATAACCTAGTTTCATACTGCTGTTGCTTACTAAGTTGGTGGACTTAGTTACTTATCTTACCTGTAAAATACCATGGTGTTTTACAACTTATCAGGATTCCAAGACAGTGTAAGGATTATCGTTGGGATGAATATACCAAGCAAAATAGCCCGTATTGTCAGGTTTGATTAAACTATTTATTAGTCGTATCTGTTTGGTAGCTTTATGTCTATTATTGATGATAGATTTGTGACCAAATGATTTATTGTTAATAAACTCGTATCAACTATTCATATTTCCGCTATTTACTTCAATAATTAGTGATGAGTAATGGATTTAGTCAGTTACCAGTTAACTGATCTGGATACCCTACAGGTAATACTTCAGGTCAGTCAAATTAATTTACAAAACTCTGGAGATGTTAAAGTGATTCCAAGCTAACGTTTTACAAATTTCTCTTCTCAAGATAATACAGATATCCTTGATTCTTATTTCGAGTGGATTAAGGCTAGGAGACGAACCACGAAGTTAATTAATTTCTTAGGGCGTTACAAATGGCCAAAGCAATAGGTGAGGTATTTCCCAATTCACATCATCGTTTATGTGTATGGCATATTTATCAAAATGTTGCCAAGTATCTAAGTCATGTATTTTATTCATCAAAAGATTTTGGCCATTGTGTATATTATTATGAAGATAAAGAGGAATGGCTACATGCATGGGATAATATGCTTAAGAAGTATAGCCTTGTAAATAATAAATGGCTAGATGAGATATTTGATGTAAAAGAGAAATGTGCTATGGTATATGGTCATATATGTTCATTGCTGATATGAAAAGTACCCAACGCAGTGAGTCCATGAACAATGTGTTGAAGAAGTACTTGAAACGGCAACATAATCGTTTGTAGTTTTTGGAAAATTACTCTAGAGTCTTGGTTGATTAGCAACATCAAGAACTAGAAGTAGAGTTCAAAATGAGTAAAAAAACATATGTTTTACAAGTTGATGTAGAGATGTTGAGACATACTGTGAAGTATTACACCTTAGAAATGTTTGAAATATTCCACGATGAATACATGAAGATGGGGGATTGTACTATTTATAAGGCTGGTAAATTTGATACTATTACGGTGTACAAAGTTACATATAGGCGAGAATTCAAGAACATCTGGTTAAATTTGAGGCCTCAACAACTACTGTCCAATGTAGTTGCATGAAATTGAACTTTGTAGGAATTTTGTGTATCCATGCTTTGAAGGTTCTTGACAAAAAAAAACATGATGAGGGTTCCAAACAATTATGTATTGAAAAGATTGATAAAAGATGCAAAGGTTGGTACTATCAAGGACTATTGTGGCATTGATATTAATGTTACTTCTCAAGAGTTAATAGGAAAGTGTTCCTCCCACTTAAGTCACAGATTTCGTGAAATATTGACACTTGCAGTAGA
Source organism: Betula pendula (assembly GCA_900184695.1). Taxonomy (NCBI): domain Eukaryota; kingdom Viridiplantae; phylum Streptophyta; class Magnoliopsida; order Fagales; family Betulaceae; genus Betula; species Betula pendula. The sequence continues at coordinate 63,012 of FXXK01002537.1, read as the reverse complement.
GAATGAGATGATATAGGAATTTGCCGATGATAGATGCTCTAAAACATTATTGAAGCATGTGCAGGAAATGAGAACAAAATGTTATTCTAGTGGTGTGAAGGTCAAATAGAGGTCTGATGTGGATCTAGAAATCAATAATAAATTATACCACTCGCAATAGAATGAATCCTTATAGGATAGGGCTATATCAAGGGTGTTGAACCTCAATGATTGTTTTTGGTCGAATGTTTATGAAGTATTTGAGATCTCCTCTAATCTAACTTAGAAAGGATATTTGGTTTGTTTTGAAAACTAAAATTAAGCATAAACGAGTAATGAAATAAAAGAAGAGAAATATAGGGAATTGACTTCACTACAAACTTCATACCAATGGTCGATTATATTCACATGGAATTCTCATTATATGCATGATATGATGCGCATAATGATTGTCAATCACATGATGACGTCGAAAATAAAACACTTTTGTTAAAAAGGTGATGATAACCCATCTTTGGTCGGCACAGATAGTCCACCTAACACTAATTGTGGCACGATCTGGCTTATAAAACCTTCTAATAAGCATACACATTATCAAGAAATTAATATAACCCATCTTTGGTTGGCATGGACTGTCTACCTACATTACAGTAAGCTAAAGTGTAGTACAATCCATCTTTCTTAGGCATGGCCTATCTAATATCTTGATTTGATGTCTGTGGCGACCCGACTTCATCACACATATTTTTTTTTTTTTAGAAATGAAACCGAATAGTCACAGAAGCTCATGTAAAACTTACATCATTAACTCATAATCTGAGCATATCACATAAGAGTTAATAACATACACGCAACATAAATAAATACATAACATGTGAGAGAAACATCACTGGAGCTGACATAACTATTTACAACAGTTTTGTACAACAACTATACAACAAAATAAAGGCTATCAAAAAATGCCACATACGGCATAGCCAAAGTGCATCATTCTATTTCTACATATGCAACAACATGATATACAACAAAACTAGACTACTATAAGAGTCTATACAAAATACCCAATGGGCGTACATCGCCCTCTGACATGATATCCCAAGTAGGCAGCCACTGGATTTTCATTAAGATCCAATGTACCTGCAACAATAACATCATCTATGCAATCATAGAGGTCATCCATGATTACATAGGGGAAGAAAAGGAGAAAGGGTGAGTCAACAGTTCGTAAAGAATGAAGACTCCCCCGAGGGTATTTGGAATGAGCCAAACTTTTATTCATTCAATTGTTCACATTATCAGCACTCAACTTCATAAAAATATTACTATTTTATTAATCAAACTTGGTGTAGCTGATGATGTAAACAACACATTCATAAATCATTTTGAATCATAAGTTTTAGGGAAAACCCTAGGAGAGAGGAGAGAGCTCAGGGTCGTTCCAACTCAGAAAATATGAAAATTGAGCTGGAAAAATGCACTCAACCTATTTATACTCGCCATACTGTTCACAGTCGTCCAGACCATTAAATGAATCATCCGGAAGACAATGCCCATGGTCCGTCCGGACCCTGCTGCGGATGAAGTGCGGACGGTCGCTACTAAGTGACCAGTGGCAAGGGACCATCCGAACGACACTGTGGACGACTTGCAGACGAACGCTACTGACTGAATAGTAGCATACACCGTTCGGACACTACTTCGGACGACTTGTGGGTGGTTGCTAATAATTGAACAATAGCATACACCGTCTAGACTACAGCAGACAAAATTGTAGACGACCAACACTGGGCAACATCTATCCAAACCACAACATTACCGTCTGGACGCCCAATGTGAAAAAAAAATTATTTTTAAGGTTTTCTTGATGTGTTTCCAAAGTGATTTCATAATTCCTTAACTTAAATTCTTGGGCATAACAATGTCAACCAATACCATTGCTTAGCCATCATTCCGATAATCACAGAAAATGGGAATGTTGAGTTCATCTAAGACAAAAATAATTTTCTCATAGACAAGATAGAAATTCATCATAAATGATTATGAACATTAAGAACATTTACAAAAGGTTTGTAATTCTCTAGGCTAAACAACCATCATACATATATTAAAAATCCCAACAGTAATACAATCAAACCATGGACTTGGAAAGGGTTATATCAAACCCTATGAAGAGTTTATCTACTCATGAAGGAGATGTAATTCTCTATTGATTTGAAGAAATCCATTCCTTAGACTTGGATTGAGCTAGTGGATGAATTCTTTATGAACTAAGAACCCTAATTCCTCTTTGCAATCTAGAAATTCGATCCCTTGGATCAGAGATTGAGTTCCCTTTTTGAATCCCTCAAAATCACATTAAATCCCTTAGTTTTAGGGATTGAGTCTCCCCCAATCCCTCACTACAGGGAAATGGAGTCAAAACCTCCATTCTAGGGATTTCAAAGGTGATCCCAAACTTGACCCAATCTTGTAATGATCTTTCTCTCTCCAAATCCGCTGCAGATCGCAGATCCGATTCTGTTTGGACCGAATGTGCTCAAGCCACTTGCTGCACTCGAGCTCACTTGTGTGGGAAATATACATGCAAATTAAAGAATTGCGCAGCGGAAAAATAATCTATTTCATACTCAGGATCTACTCTATGAAGAATATGCGAAGAACATAGCTATTAATAATTAAACTAGCAAGAAAATAAAATTATTTACTTGCTAACTAAGGCCAAGCCTTGACTATATGAGCGATGAATCCTTTCCTCGACGAATGCTTTAAGAACTGCTCAGATCTTCTCACCAATGACTAGAAATAACCAAGAGTGTGAGCTCTTTCTAGGTTTTCAAACTTTTAACTTAGCTCTCCTAATAAATATTTAAGGAGTGCTTGAAATTCTTAGCAAAGGCTAAAACAATTGTGTTGAAGTGTTTTTTGACTGAGCCACAGGGTCCTTTATTTAATTTTTGAAATGAGTAGCAGAAGAAAAGAAAAAGCAATGTGGAACTATAGGTAAGGGGTGGACGGTTAGGGTTGCATAAAACACTAGCCTCCACTCCTATCACATGTGACGCATGGGCCAAGGAAATTTTCCCTGGCTTATGCGTCACTTATTAGTGAACTGGTGATCGCGCTTAGAAATCAAAGTTAAATTTATAAACACTCGCAATAGGACGAATCTTTGTAGATAGGTCTATATTGAGGGTATTGATCCACAGGGATTGTGTGCGGTTGTATGATATGAAATTTCTAAAATCTTACCTAACTTAACTCATAAACAAAAGAGGTTGTGTTTTTAAACTAAAAACTAAATAACCAAAAAGTCTTAAACTAAGTTACACAAATTGAGCTAAAAGAGTAAGAAGGTATAGGGAATTGATTTCACCCAATCCTCATACCATAAGCAAACTAATCCTATCATGGATCTCAAACAAAGGCATGGTTTTGAGTGTGTAAAGAGTGTCAATCCTCACAACAACTCATCAAAAATATACTATCAAAAGAAAATGATAAAGCATCATAAGTTGCACAAGTCACTCACCAAACCTACATGTGATTTAACTCGTGTTCCCTAGCATGCGATATAAGTCCTCTTAATAGCTTACCCAATATCATCAAAATAAGCATAAAGCATCATAGGTTTCCACTCCTCTTTCCATCTATTCTAAGTTAAACTAACATAGATTGAGTTGTGGTCCCTAGCATGCTCTATGAAACTCACATAACATCAAGTCAAAAGCATCATTGCATAGCTTATACCTTCTCAATCAAAGACATCAAAGGTATTGAATTCATTCAAGACTTAAAACAATTCCTCATAGGCAAAGAATGATTTCCATCTCAAATGGTATAAACATGAAGAACAAACCATATGCATATACAATCACCACACCATTTATACAAAATCCAAGCTAAAACTACTCAACCCATAGCACTTGGATCAAGTTACATCAAAACCCTAAAAGGGATTTAGTTCCACATATAGGAATTGGAAAACTCTATTGATTTGGAGAAACCCAATACCCAGGGAAATCAAGTGCTAAAGGAGAGTTCTACCTATTGTCCAGAAGAAAAACAAAGCAAAAGAAGAGCTAAAACTACTCTGGAACAAAAGAAAAATAAGTCTGGACTCTCTCTGTCTCTATCGGACAGCATACATATATCACACGTTTTTTGGAGCCTTGATCTCAAGCTAAAGATCCGAGTTCCAGCTGTCTAGGAGTCCTCTAGGGAGTGATTTTGGCGCCTACAATGTGCTGGCAAGCCGTAATTTTGGACCAAGAAATATCCCCACCGTCAACAACTGTCAAAATGTTCTTCCAGGTTCTGGAAGATGCGACAACGCTCGAGCACCAGGATTGGGCGCTCAAGCGTCAGGTGTTGCTGGTGCTCGATTCTGCGCGCGGGGCTTGCAAGCGTCAGGCTTCATTGCGGCTGGTGCTCGAGCACTAGAGATGGGCGCTCGAGCGTCACTCCTTCTATAGCATTTTACTTCCTCAAAAATATCTTCAAACTAATGTCCATGATATGTCTTGAATTCTCATTGAGACCTGAAAATAAGGAAAACACTAAAAATATTATATAACAATACAAACTAAGGTATAACACATGCGAGTTAAGGGGCTTGAATGTGTAACATTCAAGACTTATCAACTGGGCTTGGGTTTTATCCCAAGCCCACCTCTCCCACTTATTTCTTTTTTCGTATAGTTTTTCCTTTGGGCCTATATTTTATTTAATTAAAGCAACCTACTTATTTAATTAATAAGCACATGTTTAAATAAATAAAATAACCTGTCCAATAAATAAATAATAAGCTTGTCCATAGTTAATTTACAATAGCTTGATGAGGGACCTAAAGAGAGAAATATTTTCGGCTCCAATAGTACTGACTATCCTGAGTCACTATTAATTACAATTAATGCCACTACATAATTGTAACTGCACTCTGGAGAATATTCCTGATTAGATCAACAATGTTCTCTTTGACATTTACTACAAGTTTGATTCCTCCATAAAGTCCTCCGTAGACGAATAAGGACTGTGTATCACACTATATTCTCTACCTCTTAATCCTTGTGTACTGGATTTCTATTATCTTATTATTCTCTCTCTTGTGAATGTCGACCCACTAGGTATATATTTTGGAGTTAACCTTACCAAAATGCTTTGATCAAAGACTTGAGAATAATACTGAATAAAATCCTATTCAAGGGGAGACTTTTTATCCTTCTTTTTTCAGAAAAAGGATTTGGATTTCCTATTGAGTAAAACTCTGCTCACGATGCTACATGTGATCACCCAACACAAAGATAATGTTGACCCACATTTAAGGCCTCAATCTACAATGTATCAAAGTAAAGACACTTGACATCCGAGTTCGCTTTCTCTCTGAATTTAGAATCTCAAGTATAAATAGTCTGAGAGTTATATCTTTTCCGAAGACAATATTTTAATGGAAAAGATAACTCCCGGTTCGTTCAGTGTATGCTACCCTATATACTTACACATTAACCCAAAGTATACACTTCGCCGGATTAAGGTAAATCTCACAATCGATGTGTAACAGTCTTACTTAATGGAATGTCTAGTTCCATTATGACTGCGAACAAATGATTTTGGAATACAAGGCTTATGGTCTTAGACCTTGTGTGACAAAATCTTACTCACACCAATAGACCATATTCAATGCATTCTGTGGACCTTTCGTATGGAGATAATCATAAAAGATCATACAAAAGACTATATCCCATATGCTCAAATATATATGTATTCAATAAATAATCATATATTTATTACAAACTACAAAGTCAACATATTACAATCTTAGGATTTATGGCATAATCCCCAACAACTTGGAACTGCACTAGAGCTCTGTTGGTTAGTGATGAGCTCGAGCAAATCAGCTAGGCTTGAGCCATTTTGTCTCTATCAGCACACTTTGAAGTGTTTAAGCCAAATATCCATGGTTTAAAGTGCACTTTCACATTAGGACCTGAAAATACCAAAAAACACAACAAAACATTATCTTATAAAACAAACTAAGGGTTAACAAATGCAAGTTAAGGGGCTTGAATGCATAACATTCAAGGCTTATCAAGGTCTAAGGGGAAGTTGAGAATGGGTTCGAGTCCAATAACAATATAGCCTTCCAAGAAAGACACAAGTGATTGCCTACAGGACAATTTATCTCTTAACTGGGAAGGAATATGAACAAAACACATGCATCCAAACACTCGCAAATGCCTATAGGATGATGCTGCCTTAGTAAGAAGTTCGTGAGGTACTACTGTAGAATATTCCCTTTCTCTTTCCCCCCAAAAAAGGAGAGAGATGTCCCATCCCTTCTTTATGCACATCCATATATGTAGCCAGACACAAAGGTGTACAATCCATTCAAAATCTGTGGTTCTTTAAGTTCATTCACTATAGGTTATCTTACTTGCTCTAGTGGTTGGCAAATGCCAACAGTGAGGGGAGAACGAATGGCTCAGGAATCGACTGGTTCCAAACGAATTCGTGGAGCTATTACTTGGATTATCATAGAATAAGAGGAGCCATCTTAGGAGATGATTTAACTTAAAAGATAGATGCTGCCGCTACGAGGTGAGGGAGTAACTTGTCTAGTCTTGCGGTGCACTCACTCCCATTACGAGAATGAAATGACACCCCAGCTAGACTCGAGACCAAGACTCGGGGGTGAAACAGGCAGCATACGCAGGGAAGAGGGAGCAGACCGCATTTCTCACCCTATTCGGAGGAACCACCTCGACGTCAGAAATAGTTTGGGATTGAATCGTTTGGTCTTTGGAAGTTCCTTGATTGGTTTGAGAACCTGATTAAAGAAGACCATAATTTTTGAATATACGTAGATCTGTAGATCTAGTGTTTGAAGTTATTTTAGTGATCAGGCACTCGCCATCTATTTTCACTGTTCAACTCGGACTCATAGTTGTCTCTCCATAGCCCTCAAAGGCGGAGGGCATCGGCATTACAAATGAAGTGGTCCGATACTCTAGAATCAGATCCTAGGACACTAGATGATGATAGCTGGAAAGCAAGAATTAACCATTCCTTTGATGGTCCAAAGGCTTACGCTCATACTCACATGGGATTAAAACAAAACCTACACGTGTACATTCAAAAAGAAGGTTGAAATGTGCATTAGAACAACAAAAAAGTTCTAAATTTGGAACCAAAACAACACTGGCTTCTAGTTGTGTTGGTGACTTACAACAACATGCTTGTGGTGCAGGACAAGTTCAATCACTTGACTGTTTAAGTAAAGTAAGATACGTTACATTGTTCTATAATACAAGAATTTATAAGTCCCTTAATGTATTTTGGTTTATGTTAATAATTCTTAATGTTATATACAAGATTCCTTTGTTGACATCAATACTCAACAAGAGCATGGCAATGTAGGACAAGAATTGCAATTGTTGGTTAACTTGACTTAGGTATAATTCTAGCAATTAACTAATTTTTCTAGTTTATTACTAGTAGTCAATTACTACTATTTTGTCCAATTAAAATTTAAATTTGCTAAAATGTCATGTATAAGAATCTTTCATGAGTAGAAACTTGGTTGGTGAAAAATCAGAAGACTATATAATTGGACCTAACTTCCAGGGGAGCAGCCTCCAATAGGGTGAGGAGAGAGTGTAGTTGAACTACCCCAATCCTAACCCTAGTTAAGATTTGGTGTATTGGAAGAATTTTAGAGTTCGGTTGGGCCTCCAAGTCATTTTCAGACCTAAAGGATTGATCCTCTATAAGGGAGAATCGATCCTCTCAACAAGAGGATTGATCTTGGCCACAAGAGGATCGATCCTCCTGCCGTGTCAGTACCAGGATCGATCCCAATAGTATTAAGATCGATCTTATCGTGCCCGAATGCGATTTTAGGATTTTTCTGAAGCCCTAGTGCGGCCGTAACGTATATATATATTCATCCTAAACTCTTTCTTAACCTATTTGCACGAATTCCAAGGTGTGGAAACACTATCGGAGTACTGTTGTACCGTCTGCATCTCTTTTCCTTCGTTCTTCGTGAGTTTTGGGAGTTTCTAAGCACCACGAGGTGAGTATGATGATTGGTTGCACCAATCATCATTGTGAGTTGTTCTATTATTATTCATTCCTTAGGTTAGTAGAGTTTTTGTCGTGTTTTGATGTCGTAGTTTGTGTCTTTTGTTAGGTTGTGATTATTGTATTATTCTAGAATTGTTATAGATTCGTTTGTCCAATTGTTTTGACTGTAGGATTATTAGAATTTGAACCTAAATAAGCTCTAGAGGCTATGAGAGTCATTCTAGGGTTGTAATAGGTCATTTTGGGGGTCGAGAACATTCTGGATGCGCCGGAAAACATCTCTGCCTATCCTAGATCAATCCTAATTTCATCAGAATCGATCCTAAGCTATCAGGATTGATCCCAGTTGTCCCAGGATCAATCATACCCCTGTCCAAAACCCTGTTTTGTCAGTTCTTGAGTCCTAATCAGTGTCTTTTATCTGGGAGAGTTGTCTATGTCGGGGATTATGTCCTAAATCCCAAGTTGTAACATGTTGACTTTATAGTTCATAATAAATAAATGATTGTTATTTATGGAATATATATTTGAGCATATTGCATATAATCTTTTGTATGATCTTTTATGATTGTTCCCGTAAGAAAGGTCCAGAGAATGTATTGGATATGATCTACCGGTGTGAGTAAGGTTTTTTGTCACACAAGGTCTAAGACTATAAGCCTTGTATTCTGAAAATCATTTGTTCACATTCATAATAAAATTGGACATTCCATTAGTAAGACTGTTACATATCAATTGTGTGATTTACCTTAATCAGGTTAAGAGAATACTTCAGGTTGATGTGTAGGTGAATAGGGTGGTATACACTGAACAGACCGGGAGTTGTCTTTTCCATAAAATACTGTCCCTAGGAAAAGACAATAACTATCCGACTATTTATGCTTCTGATTCTAAATCCTGAGAGAAAGCAAACTCAGATGTCAAGTGTGTTTACTTTGATACATTGTAGATTGAGAGCTTAAACATGGATCAACATTATCTATGTGTTGGGTGATCACATGTAGCATCTTGAGAAGAGTTTTGCTTAATAGGAAATCTAAATCCTTTTAGTAGAAAAAAGGACAAGACGTCTCCCCGTGAATAGGATTTTATTCGGTATTATTGTCAAGTCTTTGATCATAGCATTTTGTTAAGGTTAACTCCAAAATAAATATACTTAGTGAATTTGTACTCACAGGAGAGAGAATAATAAGATAATAGAAATCTGGTACACAAGGATTAAGAGATGGAGAATATAGTGTGATAGTATTACAGTCCTAATTCGTCTACGGAGGACTTCATGGAGAAATCGTACTTGTAATAAAAGTCAAAGAGAACATTGTTAATTTAATCAAAAATATTTTTCGGAGTGCAATTACAATTATGTAGTGGTATTAATTGTCATTAAATAGTGATGTGGGATAGTCAGAGACTATTTTAGTTGAAAATATTTTTCTCTTTAGGCCCCTCACCAAGTTATTGTAAATTAACCATGGACAGGCCTATTATTTATTTATTGGATAGATTATTTTATTTATTAAAATATGGGCTTATTTTAATAATAAGCAGGTTGTTTTAATTTATAAAAATATGGGCCCAAGGGAAAAACTGTACATAGAAAGAAATAAGTGGGAGAGGTGGGCTTGGGATAAAACCTAAGCCTAGTGCTAGAGTAAGTGATGCATAGGCCAGGGAAAATGTCCTTGGCCCATGCGTCTGTTAGAACTGGTGTCCAAAACTCCAATTGATCATTGGATTATATTTTTGTTATAATGAATATTGATTGATTATTCCCTAATTAATTGTTATATCTTGAGTTAGAAAAATTAAACACTTCGAAAACGCATCGGGAAAAAACATTAAAAATGATTTTTCACATTGGGCGTTCGGATGGTAGTATTTTCGTCTGGACGGCTATTGTCCAGTGCACGTCATTTATAGCTTCGTCTGCTGTAGTCTAAACAGGCTCTGCTTCTGTTCAGTTAGTAGCAACCGTTCGCAACTCATTTGCAACGGCGTCCAGACGAAGCATGTTTCTGTTCAATCAGTGTGTCACGTTTGCAGCCCGTCTGTAGCATGGTCCGGATGGTGGTGGTTTGGACGGTCCATATTCGGTTCAGACAGTGATGAACAGTATACCGAGTATATAAGTTGGAGATTCATTTTTTTTCAGCTCATTTCTCACCTTTTCAGATCTGGAATGACTTAGAGTTCTCTCCTCTCTCCTAAGGTTTACTCCAAACCTTAAAAGAACAATATTTTGAGGCTTGGGTTGCATTTTCTAACACTGGCAACGCATTCCTTGGTGTTAGATTGCCATTTCCACCGATCGTTTGAAATAAATTCTCAAACCTATGTCCACTTTCTCAAGATTGAGCTATACACCACTTGCATGTTGCTTAATCTTGATCATTTGTCTAGGGATTTGTCATAATTGTGAAGTTTTAGCGTTGGATCGAAGTTCCTCCGATCAGGTCTTCGTACCTTTGTGGTGAGTGTAAAGTATAACTTTGTAATTTTGGTTAGTGTTGTAATTTAGCATTTAATCCCTAGTAAATTACCATGGATTAACTTTTGTAGCTTATGGATTCATTAAGCTATGGGTAAAATGAGTCATGTGCTTATGAGTTGTTAAGCACTTATGTACTCTTAAATTGTGTTGTGAGTTGTAGATTATGTCTAAGATTGCATGCAATGTAATATTGCAGCTTATTATGGCTAAGTGGTTGAGTTGGTATCCAAATATAGCATCAAAGAATTGAGGTGAGTAATTTTTACTCACTGAAGACAAAGTACGTTTTATGTTTTTGAAGGATTTTATAAATAATTTCAGAAGTTTTATAAATGTTAAACATGTTTGAGAAAGAATAGAAGTTTAATGTTTCAAAAGAATGTTTAAGTGTATAACAAGATTGAACCGATCATATTTTGTTTGATAATGATTTACTGTTACCTTGATACGTCCGATGTTTTATGAAATATTTGATGAGATATGATTGATATTGTTGTGGTGATTTTGAGAGTGTCCAGATATGATAGAGATAACATGGATATTGATTACCTTGATATTTTGTGATGTTGAATTATGCTGATTGTGAAATGACCTTGATTTCAATTATTAAGATATGATAGCGATAATATGGATATTGATTACATTGATGTTTTGAGACGTTAAATCATGATGATTGAGAAATGACCTTGATTTCAATTGTTAAGACATGATTATTGAGAAAAAATGTTATGTTGAGATTTGAAAGTTGCATAGACATGAGCATGAGTATTAATGTGTAAGCATGATCATGGGCTAAGAATAAGAAGATAATGAAGAGGGCTAGGCCTATAAGACTAAGAGTTAAAGAAGAGATGGTACTAGGGAGGTGTTCCTAATGCACGGTGCTAGGAAGGTGTCCCTAAGGCACGAGGCTAGGGAGCTGTCCCTAAGGCTGGTGTATGCAGTTTGCTAGGGAGGTTTCCCTAAAGCGGCTATACACATTATGAAAGTAAAGATGGAAAAATGTGTCAGGGAGGTGTACCTAAGGCACGGTGCTAGGGAGGTGTCCCTAAGGCACGAGGCTAGGGAGTTGTTTCTAAGGCTGGTGTGTGCAATTTGCTAGGGAGGTGTCCCTAAGGCGGCTATACACATTATAAAAGTAAAAATGAAAGTGGAAGATTAAAGCATGCATTGCATTGATATTGTTGATTTATATGTATTGGTTTGCATATGATGATTTGTGAAATTTGAATCTAGATGTACTTGTATATATGCTTTCCGTTCACTTGGTTTATATGTATATGTATCCAAGCGTATTTTGGAGCATACACATACATTCACAACTATATAGTATATTTCAAAGTGCTTTATAAATGCGTTGTTTACCTCATTAGTTGTACCAAATTGAATAAATGAAGTAATATTTTCATAAAGTAAGTAGCTATTATTGTAAACGATTACATAAACAAAAGTTTGGCTCATTGCGAAAACCACGATAGAGTCTTCATTCATTATGAACTGTTGACCACCCTTTCCTCTTTTCTCCACCTATGTAATCATGGATGATCTCTATGGTTACATAGATCATGTTGATGTAGCAGGTATTGAGGATTAGGATGATGATCCAATGGCTGCTTATATGGGATACAACGTCTGAGGCAATATATGTCTGTTGGTATTTTGTTTAGACTAGTGTTGGGCTAGCTTTTGTTGTACATCAAGTTGTTGTATATATGTAAACAGATTGATGTATTTTGGCTATGCTATATGTGGCATTTTTTATAGCCCTTCTTTTGATGTATAGCATATATGTTGTAAAACTGTTATATAAAGTTTATGCTTACTCTTTATGTTATGTTACTCTTACAGTGTGATTTATTTAGTTTTCGCAACAATGTTATGATTACTCTAATGTGATATGCTTATGTTATGAGTTAATGATGGCTTGTATGTATGTACACCACTGTGATGATGCGGTTTTATTTTTAAAAAAATATGTGTTATGAAATCAGGTCGCAATATTAATTATAGAACATTGGGCATTTCCATTAAGGTTTTACATAGCATATATGTGTTTTGAATATTCACCCGATATATGTATGTAAAGGTCCTTAGGTTACATTTTATTTGACTAAAGTATTTTTAGCACACAGAAAGATCATAATTAAAGGATCCTTGTAATCTATAAAGTGTTTTGGTTCGTAGTCATAAGGTAGAACTCGACATTCTACCCTAAACTATATCATGGTCAACTTTGGTGATCTGTCTTGATCTAGTGAAACGGGGATAAACTAAAGGTTGACATGTTGGTGTAATAGCAAGGTATGATATATATTTAAGGCTATACACTGAACAAGACAACATGAGTCATTTTTCTTTCTAATAACTATCAGAAAGAATAAATATACGTGCACGACAACTAATATCTATTACTCTTAATCCTGATAAGTTAGTTAACTAGATGTCTGAGTGAATATCACTTTGATGTATTGTGGAGTGAGGACCAATTTTCTTGGTCAACATCTCTATACATTGAGTGATTGACATGAAGCATTGTGGAATATCTCTCTTCAAGAAGGAATCCAAATCCGTTGTGGATAAACAAAGAGATAAGGAACATTCCCTTGTTTTAGGATTGATAAAAATGTTTTATTTTGTATCTCAGGCCTAAGTCAGTTTCGGTGGAATTTACTTGAAACAGATGTACAAAGGTGAGAGGAATCTCACAGGGTAGAATGAGATAAAACATAAAGTTCGATCCGGTGACTCGAGGAAAAAGATATAGTGAACAAAGTGACAGTTAATCATTTTTGTTTTAACCATGGAGTAAGTTCCATTGAGGGGTATTATGTTTAATAAGTATGTCACGAAGGATTAATTGTATATTGTTAGAGTGCAATCACATTTATTTAGTGGAATCATCTGTGATTTTAAGTCAGGTGTGATGAGTCATTGAGTGATAAGATTTCACAAGAAACTAAATAGCTATTTTTATTTTCCTTCAGGTCTTCTTGAGCTGATGTAAATTGACTTAGGTAAATATGTTCCTCAGTTATTTTACTAAGGATTTATTTATTTAGGTTGTTTTTATTTAAATAAAAATGGGCTTTGAATTTTATTCAAGCTTATTTTGTTTATTAAAAACTTGGGCTAAGAGAATTTATTTATAAGAGCCTTGTATGAAGAGGTTTGGGCCAAAGGGAAAGGAGCATTGGGCCAAAGAGGGTGAAACCAAGGGGCCCAAGCTAAGTCCAATGGAGATGAGGGCTAGGGTTAAAACCCTACCCCATAGTCGGCCAAAGGGGGAGAGAATTCTCTCGCCATGGCTGACGGCTACAAGTCGGCCAAGGGGGAGAAAATTCTCCTCCCCAAGGCAGACGGCCACTGGAATTCTCCATACCATAATTGGATTCTGGAATTTTCTCCACCTCCTCTTCAAGTAAACCTAAATCTATAAATAGAGGACCGTAAGAAGCATAAGACACACCAAGAGGCACCAACACAAAGCCTTAACTTTAACAAAGAGTTGAGAGCTACAATATAGTAGAGGGTGTGGGAAAAATATTCAAGAGAGTTTTTACTCTTGTGCTTCTAGTTCTGAGTCCACACTCACAGTCATCTTTAGTCATCAAGAAGAAGATCTAAAGATTGAAAAACTTTGTTCTTCGTGTTCTTCGCGTTCATCGTGTTCTTCGAAGCTTCTTTAAGTCCTTGGTGATTTTAGATCTTTAAGATCTAAAAGTTCTTGTGTTCTTGGAATTGTTCTTCAACCTTTGAAGATCATTAACAACAAAGCATGAAAAAGGATTCAAAGCCTCATGCAGATATTTTTAAATGCCTAGAGGCACACATGATTTGTAAGTAACTACAAACTTATTATTTCTCTTTTCACTAGAATAATCAAATGTTATGTTTCCTTTTGAAGTATGTTACGATTATTTTTGTTTTTCCACTACGTATGATGTTTTTATAATCATGATCCCCAATAATTGGTATCATAGCCATCTTCAAAGAAACATAATTTTGATTTTCTAGCATGATGATTTTTGGCCATGCATGTTGCTTGTTTGGTTTTTGTTCAAAACAGCTTTGATGAAATTGATTGATCGTTCATCAACCTTAAACATGTTTATTAACATGTAAGGAATTGATCTGGTACGTTTCAAATCAATAGGAGAATGTTTGATATTTTATTTATGTTTTTACATGCAAAACAGTGTTGCTGTAATTTTACAGCAGGGGCTGCTACAATTACGAATTTTTGAGATGCTTTAAGGAACTTCTAAAATTACTTGAAGAGTGTTTTTTGCATGAAAAATTCGTGGTTGACGCAATGCAAAAATCGGATTCAGGTTTCAAATATTATTTGAAGGGTTTCTGGTTCGTTTTTCGTTCGTCAACAATTTCTGGATTTTCAAATTTCCAACAATGATTGTTTTTGTTTTAATTTAATTTTTTCACATGATTTGTATATGCTTAAAAATTAATGTTACAATTTATTTACATGTCAAAAGGTTGGTTGATATGATGGAAAAGTCGAATCAGTGTTTTGAATCGTTTCTAAATACAGTTTCAAAGTTTTCCAAACAAATACCAATTCTGGAATTGTAAAATTCCTAGAACGTTTTAAACTTGTAATCTTTTCTTTTGATGCATAATGCTAGAAAGAAATTTATTTGATTATGGAATATGTTATAGGACGTATATAACATGGTATTGATCAAAAGAAAATAGGTTTTCAAGTTTGTTATAATGTTTTAAAAGAAAACTTTTGAATCTTTGATTCAAAAAGTTTAAAGTTAAAACATAAGGGTTGAAATCAATGTTGTCTTATTAATTTTGAATGTATGGTTACATGTTGTCTATGATCGTTCATTGTTACCATAAAACATGTTTGCATTTATTATTTTGATTGATTAAGGTTTGCATGATTATTTTGCATGTTGACACGTCATGAGTTCTTATAACCATGAGATGAGTAATAACCATTGATTTAATTTATGGTTATGGAGGCATCACTTTATAGTGAAGTGAGTTGCCACCTTAAAAGTGTAATACTTAGGATGTACCCTAGGGGCGGCAATGTCTTTGGAAGGATTAGGGTTTTTGCAAAAATCCTAAACCTAGAACCCTAAGGTTTTGTCCAAAAAATGCTTTGACCTAAATTTTGGTACATAGTTTCCTAAAGAAGTTGGTTGTGATCTTGTTCACAAAACTAAATCATCCAACCTAGTTGGAATAATGTTTGAGAACTATATTAGGAAACTTATGAATAAAGAATATTTTGGATAATTTTTTTTTCCAATTATGGAAACTTGTTTCCGAAATTGAGAAAAAGATATGGGATTAATTGAGTAAATAGGATTGATGCTTATTTATTAATAAGTAGAGTTTGTGGTCTAAAACTGTATTTTAAATGTCTTAGGGTTGATTTTACAATTAAGGAGACTTTTGGGGTAAAAATCGGAAATACCTGAATTACCTAAACTTAACAACCAAGTTAACTTATTTACCAAGCCACCCCCAAACTTCTATAAATTAAATCCCCACACCCTTCGTTTAAACTCACTCCCACACTCCTCTTCTTCCTCATTTCTTCTTCTTTCTTTCTCTCTTCTTTTCTTCTTCCGTCTTCTTTCTGTTTCTGCCCCAGCCGAGACAGAGAGCGAGAGAGTTGGAGCGAGAGAGAAACTGAGAGGGCTTGAGAGAGAGAAATCGAGAACCCGAAGAGGCAGAGTGACCCACTGTGAGAAATCGAGAGGAGCTCTTCCCCTGTTCCATCTTCTTGCTTCTTTGTTCTTCCTTTCCGTTTCTCCTTCTCTATATGAGTTGTGTGTGAGAGAGAGAGAGAGAATGAACTAGTGAGAGACGGCTTCAGAGAAGAGTCACCCGAGAGCTAAACCCGAGAGAGAAAATCGATGGATTCATCAAAGTAAAATCCATTCCCTTCAACTTTTGGGTTTAATTTCAATTGGGTGTTTATGGGTGTTCTGATTATATGCTTATGGATTGATTTTGGGCATTTTGATTGGGTGTTTCGGTTCTTGACTGAATGGGCTGATTTTTGGGTTGTGCTCTGTTTTTGTGGCTTAACCGAATAGATGTTCTTGAGTTGAGTTTTTTGGGATTTTGATTATGGGTTGTGTGTTATGTTTTCCTTGCTCTAACCAGATGGGTATTCTGATTTTCTAAAGCTCATGGGTTTCGGTTGATGCTTGATTTTCTGTGGTCTTGTCCGATTGGTGCTTGTGCTCTGTTTTGGTTCTAAACCAATTGGGTTTGATGTTCTTGAGCTGTTTTCATGGCTTAGACCGAATGGGTTCTTCCATCTCAGTTGTGTTCTCGTGGTGTTTCGATTCTTATTTTGCTGTTCCATTACTTGCTGTTTTGTGATGATTCGGTTGTTTCACTTATCTTTCTATCCGGATGATATTTGACTGTTCTTGGGTCTCTTTGGCCAAATCTCTTTGCTGTTCATGATGTTGTCCCTTTTGATTCCATGGACTGCTTTGGTGTTGATTTTATATGTTGTTTGTGATGTTTGGTTGCTCTGTTTTGGGACTGGCCGAATGGATTGATGAAGTAATTGTTCTTGCTTCATTTCTTAGCTTTCTACCCAAATAGTATTTGATTGTTGGGGATTAAATTCTAGTGATTGTTGTTGCTGTTTTGTTGGCTGTTTTGAAAGCCAATTGATGTTCTTTGTTCTTGTTATGCTGGCTGTTTTGATGGCCAAATGATATTCTGTTTTGATTGCTGAATGATGTGCTGTTTTTGGGTTGTTTTGATGGCTTAAGGGTATGCTGATTTGGATGTTTTAAAGTAGAGTTGTTGGATTTGTTTTGCTAGAAGTATTGTGTTGATTTTGGGTGTTTTGAATGGAGTTTTGTATGGTGTTTTTGGGAACCTTGGCCGTGTGAGATGAAGTGTGTTCTTGTGGCTTGAGGTGTTTTTGGTATATTGATGTTAATTGGATTGTGTTGTAATCTTCCTTTTGGTTGATAATGTTAAAGTGTGGTTTTATTGAGTGTTTTATGTGGCAGGGGAACTTATGTTCTCTATGGGTAATCGGTTTGGTTTATGTGGACTTACATATTCTAAAGTGAGTTTCTTAACTCATGCTTTTAAAGGGTATGAAATAAAATGATTGTGGTTGATAAAATGGGTAAAATGAATTAATGGTTGGTTTGAGGTTTGAAAGTAACCTTAGGCTAATGATTGAATTAAATTGCAGTGTTTGTCAAGTGTTGCATCTACATCCGTGTGCTTCAAGGACTATAGGTATTCACATACTTAATGGGGATGAAACTGTTGTTGTGTCATTTTATAATTTATTATTGTCTTATTTATATGCATGTATTATAAACTACTCATACATTATAAATACATACTCTGTGAATTGTTAATGATGTGACATTTAGCTGGTCAATAGCAGGGGTGTGAGGACTGATCCAGTGGACCTTGGGTCCCTAAACCAAGTAATAAGAATTAATGTTAGAATGTCGGTTTCAGGTGCAAATCAATAATCTGTTTAAGTAGGGGAGATGTAACGTTCGTTAATACAGGGCTGGCCCATTATGAGTGGAGTGTAATTTCATGTTGCATTAAGACTAAACAAAGCCTTCATAACGATGTATGAAAACTCATTCATTACATTCATTATATCTGTCATATGATTGTTTAATAATTCAATGATCTGTTATATTGGGATACGGTTCACTCACTTGATTCCACAGTGTATGATGCAGGACTTGAGGCTAAGGGCGGAGAACCCTTTGCTAGTCGGGATGGTGGATTGACTATCCATTGTGTTTGTGTTGCTAGTATCTAGGGAGCTAGCTTAGTTGGTTTATGTTTTATATGTTTATATTCTATTTCCGTTGTATTCGTTATAAGGCATTGAGTTAGTTTATGATTTGTATTTTTGTAAAAGCTTGATGTTGCAACTGTATGTCGCCTGTGGCACTCTCTTTTGTTGAGTGTATTTGGTATGCATTCATTTGTAATTATCATATGTTATAATGTTTTATGAAATGAGGTATTTCAGTCAGCTCTGTTGTGTTATGGGAGATATCCCTACGTGTTATAGAAAAAAAATATTTCATTACGAGATTAGATCTCTGAAGTAGTATTGTTACGTGGGAACCAAAAATTTCTGCTTATGGTTTTATTGATCTAAAACTGGGGCGTTACACCATTAGTCAACCATGTCATGAAAAGGTAATCCCCTAATAGATTGGATTCAAATTTCTAAGAAATTAGAATGCCTAATAAGATAAGACTTTTTAACTTTGTTAAAACTACTTATAAGATTAGGAGGATAATCCAATCGAAAAGGCAAGAGAATAAAAACTCATTACTATTGAAATTTCAAGTGAGAAAAAAGGATTCCTTGAATCCTAGACAGTCTCCATCATAAATCTACAGTGAGAATAAAGTAAGAACATCTTGTCTTGGTTTTGAGCCTTGCTTCCACGTGGATGGTGTTTTTATTTTATAGATCATATAGATTCGGGAAGGATAGATGAGCAGTGTTTTATGCATCAAGGATGACCACCCGCAGTGGAGTTACTTGACATTCACTACAAAATCTACTTGATGGTATTCACTTGACTAATTCAAGGTATTAATCTCCTAGCGGAGCTATGTTATCTTGAAATTAGAGACTGTTGGAAAATCGGCAGTTTATTAATGACATAGTGGTGTTAATGGTATTTATTAATGACTAACTAGCATTACTGATGAGATGAAGGTCTCGCCTTGTCAGGGTGACTAAGAGCATCTTGTCTAGGTCTTGAGCCTTGCTCCATGGGGAGGATATTTTTAGTTAATAGGGATTAGGTTGTCGTTGCTTTTATATTATATGTTTTCTTCTGGGTTTTACATATTATTATGATTGCTAAAACATGCCCTAATATGTTCTTTAATTCTTTCAGTTTTCACTACATATGATTTGTCTTGTTTGCTTGTTGGTCTTATTATAATCTTGTCACATCATAACTATCAAGTCAAGAATGGAAATCACAATATGACAAATCTTTGACGCAAAAAGGACACCAAATGGTGTGGAGCCATCCAGCTTATCTCGGATTAAAGTTTGAACAAGGAATAATTAATAGATATACTCAATAGGACTATGTAAATAGTACCGTTAGAGATTATGTCTTAACGTCAATTGTTCCAAAGTTTTATGCAAAGCTAGAAACTTTTAAGTATGCTTCTGACATGCTCAAGTTTTTGGAGAAACGTTTTGGGAATCAACTTCCTAAAGCGGGAACGAGTACAGAGTTGGGAAAAGTTATATCAATCGACAATGAACTTGTTAGATTGAAGGAACTTGTACTGGATGAAATAGTAAACAATCAATCTAGTATTGATGACATTCTCAGAGCTATCACACACTCGTATGAGGGATCAAGATGAAGAACAAAGGCAAAGAAATTTACTCTTCATCAGATATCTTGAGTGAGATAGTTGGGAGCGTAGTAAGCCCAAAAGGTACAGAGATTGGCAGCACTTCCTACTCAAAACCGAAAGGTGAAGAGTGAAAGGCCATGGGTGATGGCAAGATTTCTACCATCAAGATAGATAAAGCTAAAAGCAAATCCAAGGGCAAAGCCAAGGGGATCTGTTTATACTACAAGGGTAGTGGACATGGGTGGAATAATTGCCCAAAGTATCTACTCAGATATGCAGGTAAAGGCTTTTCTCTTTCTTTGTTATATTCATGTTTAGTAAATCCCATGGAAATTTTCCTGGGTTTGTGGATTTGGAATCTAAACATGTTTTGCAATTTATTCCAGAGGCTACAGAAAGCCAAAAGAACAAGAAAAGAAAAGAAGGGTCGTAAGTTTGAGGAAGAACTGCTTCAGTTTTGAAATCATGTGATAAACTATGTAGCCAAATTTTTTCTATGTAATAACTTTTTATTGCAATAAAAGGAATTGTTTCACAATTCAAAGTTTTGCTCATAGTTTAAATTATGATTTGAGATCATGTTTAAATCTTTTATTACTATGAATATTTATTCTTTAAAGACAAGGGCCTTGTGAATGTTTTGACTTGCTCATCCATCAAAAGATCCAAGGACTAGTTTAGGATGGGCCCTTGAGGCCCATTGGATCTTGATAAGATCCTAGTCCAAGTATCTTCTGTTGGAAGATCCAATGAGTAAGTGGTTTCCTATATTTGGAAAGGACTAAAGGCAAGAGTCTTGTTTGGTATGTATTTTTTGATTTATTCTTCAAAGAGATAAGTTCTTACAAAGATATCTCAAAGAATAAGTTAATTGAAAATATGAATAAATATCTCATGTACACTTTGGTGAATACCAAAGATAATATAAGATATTGAGAATAAATAGTAATAAAAGTATACTCTTGATCATTAAATTCTTAAAAAATAAGAATTAAGAATTTAAGGGTCTTGGAGAAATCATATCCAAGAAAAGGAGTAAGGATATTCTATAGGGATCTCTTAGATACTAAGGAAGGGTGAATATAAAATGTTACAAAATATTTTTAGATATTATTAAATAACATCTAGTATGTCCATATTATTGTGGGAGTATAATTTTTTGTTTGAAATATATTCCAATATATTTTGGATATGGATAGGAGCAATGTTAGTTGGCAATTCAACTAAGTCTGACATTTTGTAGAGATGCCTTAGGGCATCAACACTCAAATGTTGTACATGAGTCTACAAAGTGGAATTATGATAGACAGGAAGGATGAAACCTTCAAGGTATTGGTGGAGAAATATTTTCTCAGAAAGATGGGTATCAACTATGAGAAATACTTTTACCAGAGCCATACTTGGTCTATTTAAGGTTGAATGTCATGTGTAACATTGCTATCATTAAAAGATGCCAGCAACAAGTTTTAGCTAAAGATCCAAAGGGATATATATATTCATGCATTTATGTTGATTAGAATATCAAAACAACATGAAATGTATAGATGTTACGATAAGGAACAATAGTACCCAGTACTGATAAAGGTCCTACATCATAGACTAATGATGTAAGAAGGCTATCAATAGTCAAAATCCAATGGATTGTTGACGAAGCTGTCATAAGGTGTCATTAAAAATGAGACTGATTATTTTCAAAATAAAACAATAAATAAGTGGGAGGAATACAACAGATCATTGTGATAACTTAAGTTGTCGGTCCCAATCGAAGATTAAAGGAGTTTTTGCAACTTCTAGTGCAAATGTTGTCTTAAAGTATGAGATGTCTCTTACAGAGAATCCATAAAGAGATGACAGAAATAGGTGGAATTCTAAAGGGGACTAAGTTCTGTATAAACTTTATAACTAGATACTTGCCATGGTAAAACCTTGGGTTTTACTAAGTGATTAAAGGATTACAGATAAATGTCCAAATTGGAATTGTGGACAAGTACGAGATTGTTGGAACTAGTGTCCAAAACTCCAATTCATCATAGGATTATATTTGTTGTAATGAATTTTGATTGATTATTCCCTAATTAATTTTAGAACATTGGGCATATCCATTAAGGTTTTACATAGCATATATGTGTTTTGAATATTCACCCGATATATGTATGTAAAGGTCCTTAGGTTACATTGTATTTGACTATGGTGTGAGTAAAGTATTTTTAGCACATAGGAAGATCATATTTAAAGGATCCTTGTAATCTATAAAGTGTTTTGATTTGTAGTCATAAGATAGAACTGGACATTCTACCCTAGACTATATCATGGTCAACTTTGATGATCTGTCTTGATCCAGTGAAGTGGGGATAGACTTTAGGTTGACATGATAGTGTAATAGCAAGGTGGGATATATATACAGGGTTATACACTGAACAGGACTACGTGAGTCATTATTCTTTCTAATAATTGTCAAAAAGAATAAATGGACGTGCACGACAACTTATAGCTATTACTCTTATTCTTGATAAGTTAGTGAACAAGATGTCTGAGTGAATATCACTTTGATGTATTATGGAGTGATGACCAGTTTTCTTGGTCAACATCTCTATACATCGGGTGATTGACATGAAAAAAGGTGGAATATTTCTCTTTAAGAAGGAATCCAAATCCTTTGTGGATAAACAAAGAGATAAGGAACATTCCCCTTTGTTTTAGGATTGATAAGAATGTTTTATTTTTTATTTCAAGCTTGAGTGGGTTTCGGTGGAATTTACTTGAAACAGATGTAAAAGGGTGAGAGGAATCTCACAGGGTACAATGAGCTAAAACATAAAGTTCGATCCAGTGACTTAAGGAAAAAGATATAGTGAATAAAGTGACAGTTACTCATCTTTGTTTTAACTATAAAGTAAGTTTAATGGAGGGGTATTGTGTTTAATAAGTATGTCACGAAGGATTAATTGTATATTATCAAAAATATGAATTAAAGTGTAATCACATTTTTTAGTGGAATTATCTGTGATTTTTAGTCAGATGTGATGAGTCATTGAGTGACAAGATTTCACAAGGGACTAAATAGCTACTTCTATTTTTCTTTAAGTCCCTTCTTGAGCTGATGTAAATTGACTAAGGTAAATATGTTCCTCAGTTATTTTATTAAGGATTTATTTATTTAGGTTGTTTTTATTTAAATAAAAAGTGGCTTTGAATTTTATTCAAGCTTATTTTATTTATTAAAAACTTAGGCTAAGAAAATTTATTTCTAAGAGCCTTGTATGAAGAGGTTTAGGCCAAAGGAATTAATTCCTAGGCTTGGTCTAAAGGGAAAGGAGCATTGGGCCAAAGAGGTGAAACCAAGGGGCCCAAGCTAAGCCCAAAGTCCGCCAAAGGAGGAGAGAATTCTCTCCCCATGGCCGACGGCTACAAGTCAACCAAGGGGAGAGAATTCTCCCCCCTAAGGCCGACCGCCACTAGAGGAGAAATCTTCTAGTGGCTTGTAATCCCTTTTTGCTTGGAATTTGATTTAATTCTATTTTCCAATTCCATATCGTAATTGGATTCTAGAATTTTCTCCACGTCCTTTTCAGTAAACCTAAATCTATAAATAGAGGATCGAAAGAAGCATAAGACACACCAAGAGACACCAACACAAAGCTTTAACTTCAACAAAGAGTTGAGAGCTACAATATAGTAGAAGGTGAGAAAAATATTTAAGAGAGTTTTTACTCTTGTGTTTCTACTTGTGAGTCCACACTCACAGTCATATTCAGCCATCAAGAATAAGATCTGAAAACTGAAGAACTTTGTTCATCGTGTTCTTCGCGTTCATCATGTTCTTTGAAGCTCCTTCAAGTCCTTGGTATTTTAGATCTTTAAGATCTAAAAGTTCTTGGTATTCTTGGCATTGTTTTTTAGCCTTTGAAGATCATGAACAACAAAGCACGGAGAAGGATTCAAAGCCTGATGCAAATATTTCTAAATGCCTAAAGGAAGCCCACACAATTTGTAAGTAACTACAAACTTGTTGTTTCTCTTATCACTAGAATAATCAAATGCTATGTTTCCTCTTTAAGTATGCTACAATTATATGCATTTTGTTTTTTCGTTGCGTATGATGTTTTTATAATCATGATCCCCAATAGCGTCATCCTTAAGTGGGGTGGAGGCTAGGGTTTTGCAGCCTTAGCCGTCCACCACATTGCTTGCAGTCCCACATTGCTTTTCTTATTCCAATGATACTCTTTTCAGGGATATAAATAGAGGGCCTTATAACTCAAACAAAATAACTCCAACACTGTTCTTTTAGCTTTTGCTAAGAATTGTAAGTACTTCTCGAATTTATATTTGGAGAACTAAGTTCAAATTTTGATAAGTTAAAAAGATCTCACATTCTTGGTTAATTCTAGTCATCGGAGAGAAGATCTATAAGAGTTCTTGAGGCGTTCATCAGAGCAAGAATTCGTCGCTCATATAGCCAAGGTATGGCCCTAGTTAGCAAGTAAGTAATTTTATATTCTTGCTAGTTTAATAATTAATAGCTATGTTCTTCGCATGTTCTTTATAAAGAAGATCTTGAGTAGGGAATAGATTTATTTTCCATTGTGGAATTCTTTGATTTGCATGTTTATTCTTAACAATTGGTATCAGAGCCTGCTTTATAAGATACATGTGGAATAAAACGTTTTAGAAAATTGTTTTTCTATTGCTTGTGTTTGGATTTTTTCCAAAAGTCTCCAAAAACGAAAAATCTTGTTTAAGACTTGGAACATGTTCTTCAACATGTTAGAATCTCAACTGGAAAGTTTTAAATCGTTTGGAGATCGTTTGCTATTTTTAATTAATTTTGCATTCCAGACGGTGTTGCTGTAAAATTTACAGCATGCCTATAGGATTACGATTTTTTCGAGATGTTTTATCAAGTCCTAAATATAATTGGGCACTTGGTTTCACATGGAAAAATCGTGCTCGATGCAATGGTCAAAATAGATCATCGTTTCGATTAATATCAAAAAAGTTATGATCATTTTAATATTCGTCGACGGTTCTGAAAATCAGAAATTCTGCATGCTAGTAAGGGGTGCGATTTTATTATGAAAAACGTTTTTTCAGTAATGTTGCTCATGGATATTTTTGTCACAAGGGTGGTACTATGGTTGAAAGACCAAAATACCCCAAGATACAAATTTATGCTATTTATTAAACACCAGCTTAGTATTTATTTTTTTATAAATACAGTGTAGGCCAAATAATCAATTTGTCCATATCTTTCTTCTTGTTGGAATGTAAACAAATTCTAATGGTCCAAATTACGTGGATTTGAATTTTTACATTCAAATATAAGAAAATATTGAATTAAAATTGAAGTTATTAGCAAAGGGTGTTTTCTCAAAAACACAAGTGGCAAAGTTGCAATTGTGAAAGAAATGACAATTGTTTTAAATAAACCTAGAGTTCTAAAACATCAAGTGGGAGAGAGATTTCGGGATATGAGTCTCATAGTCTTCATCATAGGTCTATAGTAATGATGAAGCAAAGGCACCTCATCTCGGCCTTGAGCCTTGCGTCCATGCGGAAGGTGTTTTTTGTTTCACAGGTTACAAGATAGATCTCCAGTGTGGATAAAAGGCGATGTGATTATGTATCAAGAACGACCACCCCACGGTGGAGTTACTTGACAATCACATCAAATTTAGTTGATGGTTTGCACTTGACTAGTCTAGGATATTAACTTCCCCACAGAGCTATATTATTGTTGTACAATTATCCACCTAAATAAATAGGCGAATAAATGCACGTTTTACTCGCAAGTGCACAAGATCAAACGATAGTATAGACGGCAAATACGAGATCATTCCCACGAGGATTGGTAAACTATGTTTAAAAAGAAATTCCTAAAAAGATATCTTGAATGAGATGAGATAAAAATATTGAATTAAAATAATAAGAATAAAGGGCTAGGGCTTCGATATCCACCGCTATTCATACTCAAATAAGGTAAACAATATGCACAATGCTACAATTATATCAAGATACTCACTGTTTGTCGGCCTAAGGGCATGGTATCTACTCCAAAAGCCATTGATTCCCCTAAGCAACGAATTAGGCATGGTATCTACTCTAATTCTTTTCTTTCTCAAAGGATTTAGCATGGTATCTACTAAGTTGTTCTTTGAGAAAGCATAAATCTATGGAAATCGACAAACACACTAAAACCTAGAACATTGTATCTATTCCGGCCTTTCATGTTGATACCCAAGAAACCGCAATTGGTTCTTTTGTTACTCTACTAGGCCCAGGACTCGGTCATCCAAATTGACATAGATAACAATCTACACAGTTATATGCATAAGATGATCAAACCCATACATAACCCATATGAAGAACGAACAAAAACACCGAGATAAATCAATTAAGCATCAAAACATGAATTGTAGCAAGACAAATTGAAACCTTAAAGAGACATGATTAGGGCTTCAATCGACCCTAACTAAAGTATTGCTACACATAATTTGGATGAAAATCATCCCCATAAGAAAATAACAAAGAAAAACCAAAAAGAAATAAAGAACTAAGAAAAACCCTTCTTTGAAGCCTTTGATTCTTCTCCTAAGCTTGTGGTTTGTTTTTGGAGGACTTAGGGGAGTATTTATAGAGTTTAGGAACAACCCTAGTCAATTTCGTGCACCCTAGGAGTCAAAATCGAGTTGGAATAAGGTTTAGGATCTTTCAAATCGGGTTCTGCCGACTTTACTGTTCAGCGCGCAAGATGGCTCGAGCTAAATAGGGATATGGCTTGAGCCAAGTGATGGCTCGAGCTAAACATGGATATGGCTCGAGCTAAGTGATGGCTCTAGCCAAATGCAGATATGGCTCTAGCCAAGTGATGGCTCTAGCCAAATGCAGATATGGCTCTAGCCAAAGATGGCTCTAGCCAAATATGGATATGGCTCTAGCCAAATTCTTCAGCTTTTCTCCAACATCTCTTCTAAGCCCGAAACTTGATGGAATTGAGTGCTTTTCTTCCAAAACCTACAAAATAAGGGAAAAACACAAAAACAACACAAAACATCATATTATAATGAAACTAAGAGATTAACATATGTGAATGAAGGGCTTGAATGTGTAACATTCAGCACTTATCAGTTTCTATATTTAGAGACTGAAGTAAAGATGGCAGTTTATTA
Organism: Betula pendula; assembly: GCA_900184695.1. NCBI lineage: Eukaryota > Viridiplantae > Streptophyta > Magnoliopsida > Fagales > Betulaceae > Betula > Betula pendula. The sequence goes on along the minus strand of FXXK01002537.1, from coordinate 35,895 downwards.
ATGATGTGGTAGTAATAATAACAGTATTTATTATTTACTTACTGGCATTAATAAAGAGATAAATCTTGCCTAGTCAGGGTGATTAAAGATACCTCGTCTTGGTCTTGAGCCTTGCGTCCATGCGGAGGGTGTTTTTAATTTACAGGACTAGGTTCTCGTAGCTTTTCAGATATTATATGTTTTCTTGGGTTTACAAGTTTTATTTTTTCTGAATATTTAATATATGCCTAATATATGATCAATATATTTTTAGATACAATGTCTTCATTTAGCCCATCCTCCACTATCTTGAATCAAAACAAGTTGACTGGAAAAGACATATGGATATAGTGTTGACTACAAAAGTGTAATGCTCCAAAATATTTAAAAGAATTTCCCAAATTATTTGACAAAAGATTTTATTTAAAATACCTACTCCTCTTGTAAAAAAAATTAAACAACATTTTATTTCAGAAAAGAAATCCATCAAATGTTCGATGGATACCATCAAACGTTTGATAAACAATACAGTCACATTCTCTGCAAGCCTGCGCATGCACAGAACATGTATCAGTATGGTACATCAAATGTTCAATGCTTTTATGGAACGTTCGATGCTTTCATGGAATGTTCGGTGCTTTTATCAAACATTTGATGAGAAACCCTAGATTCTTTGGATAAAAATATATCAAATGTTCGATGACATACAAAGAATGTTCGATCATGTCCCAAAATGGATTTTTGGTAAAGGACCAGCAACTTCCCCATTTTCCTATAAATTATGCCTTATCCCTACACAAACCCATCTTTGCTCTCCATGTTGGGGATTATGCCCTAAATCCCAATTATTTACAAGTTGACATTAAGAGTTTATTATGAATGAGTATTATTATTCATTGATTAAATATTTTGTTGCATATAGCGTATAATCTTTGTATGTTATTGAATACATACAAAGAGCTTGGAGAATATATTGAATGTGGACTATGGTTGTGAGCAAGATTTTGTCACATAAGGTCTTAGTCCGTAATCCTTGTATTCTGAAAAATTTTATAGTTCATAGTCGACAATGGAATTGGACATTCCATTAGCTAAGATTGTTACACATCAACTTAAGTGATTTACTTTAATCAGGCAAAGAGGATTCTTCGGGTTGATGTAGTAAGTGTATAAGGTAGTATATACTAAATGGGCCGAGAGTTGTCTTTCCATAAAAATACTGTCATTGAGAAAAACACAAAACTCCCAAACTACTTATGAACAATAATTCTAAATCATGAGAGGAAGTGGACTCAGATGTCAAATGGAGGTTACTATGATGCATTGTGAAGTGAGACCTTAAACGTTGGTCAACATCTCCATGCATTGGGTGATCACATGTAGCATTGTGACAGAAGCTTCGCTCAATAGGAATTCAAGTCCTTTTACGATCATATCAAAGGATAATAAATTTTTTCCTTGACTAGGATTTTTATCAGAATTTTATAAGAGTTCATTCTCAGTCTTTGGCCAGACCTTTTGGAATTGAGAATTCCAAAATATTAACTTGTGAAAGGAGTATTCATAGTTGGGAGAATAAATAGGATAGTATCCAGGAATTAAAGATTAAGAGGTAGAGAATTTAGTATGACAGTATCACATTCTTAATTCTGCTACGGAATAATTTCATGGAGGAATCATACTCATCATATAAGCAAGTCAAAGGAACGGTGTTGATTTTTAATCATGAATAAATTCTGGAGTGCAATTACAATTGTTTAGTAGAATCAATTGTAATTAAGTAGGGACAAGGATTGTCGGTGACTACTTGAGCCAGATTTATTTTTTCCTTCAGGTCCCTTACCAAGCTATTGTAAATTAACCATGGATAGACTTTTATTTATTTATTAAGTAAGTTGTTTTAATTTATTAAAATATAAGCTTAATTATTTGGCAAAGTTATTTTAATTAAATTAAGACATGGGCTTATTTAATAAGCAGGTTGTTTTAATTAATTAAAATTTTGGCCAAAAGAAAATTGTATAAAGAGGATAGTGAGAGGCTAGTGCTTGGGATAAAACCCAAGCCCATGCTTATGTAAGTGACGCGTGGGCTAGGGTTGAAACCCTAGCTCCATGCGTCACTTACTAGAAGAGTGGAGGCTACGGTTTTCAATCCTGGCCGTCCACTCCTCTAGTGGTTATTCCACATGGCTTATTTTATGCAGCCTCTTATGTTTTCAAAGATATAAATAGAGGCGCCTGTAGCTCTTGGAAATACACACCAACATAGTTCTTTTAGTGTTTACTAAGAATTGAAATTCTTGTGAGTTAACACTCGAATAATAAGTTTAAGATTTGAAAAGCAAGTTTAGCCAACACTCTTGGTTATTTTTAGTCATTGGTTAGAAGATCTAAAGGTGTTCTTGGAGGTGTCCTTGATTTTTTGGAGCAGCTTAGATTCTTTGCTCATAAAGCCAAAGAGAGGCCCTAATCTTCAAGTAAGTAATTTCTTGTTCTTGCAAGTTTAATAATAAATAGCAATGTTCTTTGCATATTGTTCTTAGAGTAGATCTTGGTTAGGGAATAGTTTATTTTTTGATGCACTATATTTTTTTTTGATATAGTAGTATTCCCAACAATTGGTATCAGATCCTTCTCTATAGAAAACATGTAGAAGAAAAGTTTTAGAAAACTGTTTTTCTGTTTTCTAATTCTTAAATTCGGAATTTTTCCGGGGATCTCCAAAAACTGAAATTTTGGTTTAAGACATGGATCATGTTCTTGAACATGTTAGGATCTTAACTAGAAATTTTCAAGTCGTTTGGAGATCGTTTGCTATTTTAATTAAATTTTGCTTTTGAAACAGTGTTGCTGGTTTTACATCAGTGCCTATTGGAATTACGATTTTAATTAATTTTTTCGACTAGTGCGAAAACTATTTAGGCAAGATAGGTTGTAAGGAAAAAAACGTGGTTGACACAATGGTCCAAATGGATCTTCGTTTCGATTTTTATCAAAAAATTTATAATCATTTTACCATTCGTCGACGGATTTGAAATTTAGAAAAATCCTGCATGTTTGTAGGAATTATGATTTTGGATATATGTTTTTAGATAAGTCTTAAAAATAATTGGAAACTTATTTTTGAATGTAAAAATCATGGTTACAAATACCGTCAAGTGCCACCGCCAGGATACTCAACATACCCAGCACCCTCTACGTAAGGTTGAAATCCCTGAGTTATCTCACCCAGTTGCTCATATAGAAAGGCATCTTGAATTGGTGTAAGGTGGGGGAGACAGCTCAGAACTTGAACTACATTCAACGCTTTCATAACCACCGGATCTATGCACTGTAGGGGGTGTATTTTCTTCTAACTCATCCAAGTTGATATGAAGCAAGCATTTTTCTAACGGGTCTTTGGCCAGAATGTATGGGAGTGAGTCTTCAACAATTTCGTCTATGATGTCCATAGCGAAACACTCATCATCCTCTTGTTGGATGACCTTGAAAATATTGAGCCTTGCGTTCATGTTCCCAAATGTGATATTCATTACCCCCGTCCTACAATTAATGCATGCATTAGCTATAGCTAAGAAAGGACATCCGAGGATAATGGGAATGGATTTTCTGGGATCGGGGACAGGTTCTATATCTAGAACTAGGAAGTCTAAAGGAAAGTAGAACTTGTCCACCTGGATGATAACATCCTCTACAATCCCACGTGGTTGCCTAATGGATCGATTGGCTAGTTGCAAGGCAACCAACGTGGGTTTCAATTCTCCTAAGCCCAATTGAAGATAGATAGAATAAGGCAGCAAGTTGACACTTGCTCTTAGGTCCAAAAGGGCTTTTTCAACCTTATGTGCTCCAATGATACAATAAATTGTGGGAGCATCAGGATCTTTGTATTTTGGAAGGATGTTATGTTGGAGAATTGAGCAAACTTGCTTTGTAAGAAGGACTTTCTTAGGGATGTGGCTCTTGATCTTGCGCTTTTGAGTGCACAAGTCCTTGAGAAATTTTGCATAGAAGGGAATTTTCTTGATAGCATCAAGGAGAGGTATATTAATTTCCACTTGCTTGAAGACCTCCATCATGTCTTGGATCTTCTCTCATTTCTTTCCCAAATATGATGACTCTATGAGGCATTCAGAAAATGGAGCTCTAGGCTCATAGGCTGTCTCAAGAGTCGGAGTGACTAAGTCTGAAACTCTAATGCTTGCTCCCAGGCCTTTTGATGGGTTTGAATTTGTGGGGATCTCATTTTCTGCTGCATTCTCCTCGCTAACTTTATTGTCAACTGTGTCTTTATAGTGTGGGCAGTAGCTCCAATGCCTCTGGTTTGGACAAAAGCGCTCGAGCCGTTCTGAAGTGGCTAGAGCTTTTTGTGAAAATGGAGTGTGCTCGAGCACTTGTACCAATGCGCTTGAACTCAGCAAGGCACTCGAGCTCAGTGAAGAATGTGTTCAAGCTCTTCTTGTAGAGACATAACAGAACACTAGAAAGTCAAAAACAAAATATTTTCAAAAGTAAAGTAAAAACAAAAATAAAATAAAATAAAAGGGTCTAAAATCTCAGATTTTGTAGTGCAGGCAGTAACTCTATGCTACCGCTTGAACAAGTTTGTTCTAAATCCCTTTTTGAGAAGGCTTGAGCTCTTTGTGCAACACAGATGCACTCGAGCACAGAAAGAAAGCGCTCAAGCTCACAGGTGTGCTCGAGCCCTTTATGCAGAACCTGAAACAAAACAAAAATAGACAGTGAATGAAATTATTTACCAAATGAGTTATAAACAAAATATGTACAGAATTAAAGTAGACTTAATCCTAAAAACTTTATAAACAACCGTTAAACAGTCCCTGTCAACGGCGCTAAAAATTGAGATGGTCTTTACGATCAATAATAAATTTATACCACTCGCAATAGAACGAATCCTTATAGGATAGGGCTATATTGAGGGTGTCGAACCTCAATGACTATTTTTAGTCGGATGGTTATGAAATATTCTAGATCTCTTCTAATCTAACTCAAAAAGGATATTTGGTTTGTTTTAAAAACTAAAATTAAGCATAAACGAATAATGAAATAAAAGGAAAGAAATATAGGGAGTTGACTTCACCACAAACCTAGTACCAATTACCGATTATATTCACATGAGATTCTCGTTATATGTATCATATAATGCGCATAATGATTGTCAATCACATGATGACATCAAAAAGAAAACACTTTTGTTAAAAGGTTATGATGACCCATCTTCGGTTGGCACGGATTGTCCACCTAACTACTAATTGTGGTACGATCCATCTTTCCTAGGTATGGTCTATAAACCTCCTAATAAGCATACACATTATCAAGAGATGAGTATAACCTATCTTTGGTTGTCATGGACTGTCTACCTACATTACACTAAACTAAAGTGTAGTACAATCCATCTTTCCTAGGCATGGCCTATCTAATCTCTTGATTTTATGTCAAACAATACCATTGTTTAGCCATCATTCCCATAATCACAAAAAATGGGAATGTTGAGTTCATCTAAGACAAAAATAACTTTCCCATAGACAAAATAGAAATTTATCATAAATGACTATGAACGTTAAGAGCATTTACAAAACGTTTGTAATTCTCTAGGCTAAACAATCATTATACATATATTGAAAATCCCAAAAGTAATACAATCAAACCATGGACTTGGAAAGGGTTACATCAAACCCTATGAAGAGTTTAGCTACTCATGGAGGAGATGAAATTCTATATTGATGTAGAGAAATCCATTCCTTAGACTTGGATTGAGTTGCTGGATGAATTCCTGATGAACTAAGAACCTTAATTCCTCTTTGCAATCCAGAAATTCGACCATTTGGATCAGAGATTGAGTTCCTATTTGAATCCCTCAAAATCACATCAAATCCCTTAGTTTTAGGGATTGAGTCTCCCTTAATCCCTCACTGCATGGAAATGGAGTCAAAACCTCCATTCTAGGGATTTCAGAGGTGATCCCGCACTTGACCCAATCTTGTAGTGATCTTTCTCTCTCCAAATCTGCTGCAGATTGTAGATCCAATTCTGCTTGGACCGAATGCGCTCGAGCCCTTTTGATATTGCACTCAAGCTCACTTGGAACTACGCTCGAGCTCTGTTGGTCAGTGATGCGCTCAAGCTTTGTTGGTCAGTGCTCGAGCTACTTCAGTTCTTCAGTGATGAGCTCGAGCAAAATCAGATAGGCTCAAGCCATTTTGTCTCTATCAGCACACTTTAAAGCATTTAAGCTAAATATCCATGTTTAACGTGTACTTTCACATTCGGACTTGAAAATACCAAAAAACACAAAAACACAACAAAACATTATCTTACAAAACAAACCAATGGTTAACAAATGCGAGTTAAGGGGCTTGAACGCATAACATTCAAGGCTTATTAGTTATCTTGCAATGAGTTATGATTATTTCACTATGCATAATTAGAGAGATCCATTCAATCTTGTTTATTTAGTAAATGAGTATTTGGAGGCACCACGAGTCTACTATGGTTTAGTTAGTACTTTCTAGGGCATTACAATAGTTGGAATTTTTCTTCACACAATCTAATGGTCATCTTTGATTCCGAATTATGAGAATGCAATTATGATGATCTTGGCCTAAAGATGTATTGATGGAGAAATTCTAGTTTGACATAAAGAATATGATTTTTTATTTATCTTGACATTATTAATATTTTTTAAATCATTGACGTAGATATTGTTTTTATATGGAACTGCATTATCATTTATTCTTGGGGATTTGTTTTATTTAATGGAATGATTTGTATATTTTTCTAAATCATAGCAAAATATTCAACTGCTGATACCGCATGAACGCTATTGATTTTAAAATTTATAATTAATCGCTCACGATAGATCGTACCATTGTAGGATAGTTCTAAAAAGAGGGTATCATCCGCAGGGATTGTGCTCGGTTGTGTGATAATGAAATCTCTAAAATCGCACCTAACCTAACTCACAAGCAAGAAATGTTTTTGAGTTTTTAAAACTAAAACTAAATGGCACAAACTTTAGACTAAGTTACACAAATTAGATTAAAAGTAGTAGGGGAGGTATAGGGAATTGATTTCACTCAACCCTCATACCACAAGTGAACCGTATCTAGCATGGATCTTAAACAAAAGTATGATATGAGCGTGTAAAAGTTGTCAACCCTCACAACGAACTCAACATGAAAATACTATCAAGATAAAATAATAAAGCATCTTAGTTTCGCACTAGTCACTCACCTAACATCCTACATGTGAAATAACTCGTGTTCCCTAGCATGCGATATAAGTTCTCTCAGTAGCTTACACAATTTCATAAAATAAGCATAAAATATCATAGGTTTCCACTCTTCTTTCTATCTAATCTAAGTTAATCTAAGCATGGATTGAGTCGTGGTCCCTAGCATACCCTATCAAACTCACATGAAATCATGTCACAAGCATCGTTGCATAGCTTATGCTTTCTCAATCAAAGACATTGAAAACATTGAAATCATTCAAGACTCAAATAAATTCCTCATAGACAAAGAACAATTTTCATCTCCAATGGTATAACATTAAGAACAATCCTTATGCATATACAATCATCATACCATTTGCACAAAATCATAGTTAAATACAATCAACACATAGCACTTTGGATTGAGCTACATCAAACCCTACAAGGGGGTTAGTTCCTCATGAAGGATTTGGATTTCTTCATTAGGTTAAAGAAAACCATCTCCTAAAGGAAGTGAGTGCTATGGGCTGGTTCCACCTACTGTCTACAATAAGAATATAATATAAACTAAGCTAAAAATTACAAAGGAAAATNAAAAAATCAGACTTTGAACTCTCTCCTACCTCTCCCATCGTTTTTGGTTATATATAGAGGAAGTGAGTTTAGATCATTACAAAAGAAGATAAAATTACAAAGATCTTGATCCAAGTGGTGTAGGACGGTTCTGATGATGAATTTCGGTGCTTACAACTGACTGGCAAGCCGCAATTTTGGACCAAAAATATCTCTTGCCGTCATTTGCTGTCAAAAAGATCTTCTAGGTCTAGAAGGTTCGATGGCGCTTGATCCCCAGAATTAGGCGCTCGAGCACCAAGCTTTGGCTGGTGCTCGGTCCCTGGAATTGGGCGCTCGAGCACCAAGCTTCTGGCTGGTGCTCGATCCTTGGAATTGGGTGCTCGAGCACTGGTGCTTGGCTGGTGCTCGATCCCCACCACTTCAATAGCACTTCAACTTTTCTTTAACTTATCTTCAAGCTTAATGTCAATGATATGCTTTGAATTTCTATTAAGACCTGAAAATAAGACAAACACTAAAACACACTAAAATATTAGATAACAATACAAACTAAGGTATAACATATGCAAGTTAAGGACCTTGAATGTGTAACATTCAGTACTTATCACACCCCCAAACTTACATAATGCTAGTCCCTTAGCATTACAACTAGAAATGAAATGAAACAAAATATAAACAACTATTCTACCTCCTTTGTCGTAGGAAACACAATTGTATTTAGCATATGCAACAAGCCTTTTAAACCCCTAGGCATCCCTAGTGGACGAGTAAAGTCTCGTGAAGGTTTAACAGAAATGTTACCCACAAACATTTTGCATGGTCATATTATCAAAGAGAATAGAGTATCACAAAAATCATGGTTCAAACTTCATTAGCAAGCTTAAACTAACAAACCCCATATTCATAACAACTTAAGAATCACAAAATATAATTACTTACAAATGGCTAGCTGAGATTCCAAATATGTTCCAGTTGGTGTAAAGTGATATCAACACATAGCCATGAGGCTTCAAAATAATTTCCAACATAAATGGCTCAATACCTCAAAATTCATTGAAATTCCTTATCAGATGACACAACCAAGACATGATTAATATTTACATTTATTACACTTATATATAGCTATTAGTTTAGCTCCATTAAGCTTTTCTAATTGACCCATGTAGCGAGTGCTATGCCAATGACTCGAAAACCAAATGGCTTTAGGGCACTAGATGTAGAGACATCCCTAAGGGCTTATATACTCAAGTCAAATAGGCTACGAAGTCAAACTAGCTATACTTATTCCTTTTCTTTTTCTTTTTTTCTTTTTTTATTTATTTTTTTAATGCCTAGGTCATCCATTTTAACAAGTCACCCAATTGCATCTAAGACATTGAAAACAAACATGTTATCGTTAAGGCTCATACCTCACAAACTATGTGCCAATGTGTTCGTGATAATTCAAACTGAAACAAGTGAATTCTCAAAAGCCAAAAGCAAGTAAAAAGATTTAGAATTCTTAATTGTGTGATCATGTGTTCATCATCTTAAGCTCACCAATAAAATGTAAATCAAAATTAAAGATCTACAAAATTCTAAGGAATAACATAAACATTTGCAAAAATAAAAAATTTTGGATTTTTTGGATTTTTGAACAAAATGTCTTTCCCTACCCCCAAACTTAAATCACACATTGTCCTCAATGTGTATAAAATTGAAGCATAATATCAGGGATAAAGGAAAACCTGATTGGAGAGGTATGGCTCATAGCATACCCCCAAACTTGGACGTAAGAACACTTATCCTGAAAAGCAAAATATTAAACAAAACAAGGGAAAAACTAAAAACATAAAAACAAACAAAAACTAAAAACAACAAACGGAAAATGGAACACAAAATGAAAAACAAACGAAAATAAGAATTTTCAAGGTTACTGCCGTGCAGTGTATGGAGTGGCTTCAGTGCCACAGAGTTGGGTTAGGACGCTCAATCACCAGGATCCATGGCTCGAGAGTCGACTGTTTTGGCGGCATCAGTGCCGTTGCTCTGGGATATGGCGCTCGATCGCCAGATGTTGATGTTCGAGCGCCCAACTGCTTTAGTTGAACCTGAAATGGAAAGTAAAAACAGAAAACACACGAAAGAAAAATATAAACTAAAACAAAAATAAAAATAGAATAGATGGCAGTGCAAACAGCAACATCAGTATTGTTGTCGGGATTGATGCACTGCAATGCTAAAATATAAACCAAAATAAAAATCAAAAGTTTCAGCTTGCAGTAGCAGCAGCTACTGTCTAGAGGGGGCGCTCAATTGCCCTTTTAGTGGCACTCGAGCGCCTGGTGCAACACCAAGGCACTATAATTTATTCTGTAGGAACTAAAACATAAACTTTGAAACAAAATAAATAAGATAGCACACAAAGAAAAACAAATGAAGAATACAAATATAGCAGCTTCAGTACTGCTTAGTGCGAAACAAAACAATCTAAAGTATAGAAAATACAAATCAAAGTAAATTAACAATTATAAACCAAAATAAAATGAAAATAAAAACATAAACCAAAATAAAGTAAACAAAATTTTTTTTTTTTGTTATTTTGTTTTTTTTTGGTAGTGCATGGAGCTCGATTCACACAACCAGGTATGTGATAATAATTGGATGACCCAAGATAATATTATCTTTTACACCTCCACGCACGCACGCAGTAGCCCCCACCCTCCTTCTTTCCTTCTTTTCCCTTCTTTCCTTTTCTCTTCTTCCTCTCTTGCTGCTGGCCACCGAACTGCTGCTGCACCAAATCAGTCTGAAAAGAGAGAAAACCTAGTTGAGAGAGAGAAGATGCAGAAAAATAAATAAAGAAGATGGAGCAAAAATTTTTCTTTTGGAAGAGTAGCAGCACTGATGTGCTGCTGCTGGGAGAGTAGCGATCGAGCGCCAGATTTTGGGCGCTCGATCCCCCTGGTTCTGCAGAAACAACATTTTTGCAGAAAACCAGAAACAAAAAAGAGACGTTTCTGCAGAAAACCAGAAACAAAAAATTTCTTTTTACAAATGGAAAATGAATTATAAACATACCCTTTATCAATAGGAACTAACAATATATACAGAAAATAAAACAAACAAAAATAGAATGAAAGGAAAATTTAGAATGTACAAATTCTGCAGTGCATGAAGCAGCCTTTAAGTTGCTGTTTTTTGGATCTCCTTAGTTTCTACAGAAAATGTCAGAAGATGCAGAAAACAAAACATGCAGGAAATATGCAGAAAAAATTCAGAAACTGCAGAAACCAGAAATATAGAAACTGAAAAATATGCAACACACCAAAAAATGCAGAAAAAAGAAACAGATAAGAAAATGCAAAATGCAGACAAATGAAAAAGAATGCAGGAAATGAAAAATATGCAGAAACATGCAGGAAATGCAGAAATAGGAAAATATGCAGAAAACTAAAAACAGAAAAGTGCAGAAATTTGCAAGAGCAGAATCTGCAGAAATCAGAAAAATGCAGAAAAAAAGAAATAGAAAAATTGCAGAATCTAGAATGCAGGAAACCAGAAACATGCAGAAAAAATGCAGAAATTGCAGGAACAGAAAAAAAATTGCAGAAACAGCAATTGCAGAAAGTGCAGAAACCAGAAAAATATGCAGAAAACTGAAATTGAAAAAGATGCAAGAAATATGTAGAAAATGAAAAAGATGCAGCAAACCAGAATATGCATGAAATAGAATCTGCAGAAATGCAGAAACTGAAAAAATATGCAGGAAATAGGCAGAAAAATGCAGAACATGCGGAAAATATGCAGAAAAATACAAAATCAGAAAAGTAGACTATACACAATGAATTATATACAACATATGTACGGATTTATATACAACATATACACAAAATGAATTATATACAACATATGTACGGAATCAAATTAGATTCAATCCTAAAAACTTCATTAACAACCGTTAAACAGTCCCCGGCAACGGCGCCAAAAATTGATACCGTGCGAGCGTTACCGATTTTAAAATTTATAATTAACCGCTTGCGATAGATCGTACCCTTGTAGGATAGTTCTAAAAAGAGGGTATCGTCCACAGGGATTGTGGTCGGTTGTGTGATAATGAAATCTCTAAAATTACACCTAACCTAACTCACAAGCAATAAATGTTTTTGAGTTTTTAAAACTAAAACTAAATGGCACAAACTTTAGACTAAGTTACACAAATTAGATTAAAAGTAGTANGGGGAGGTATAGGAAATTGATTTCACTCAACCCTCATACCACAAGTGAACCGTATCTAGCATGGATCTTAAACAAAAGTATGATATGAGCGTGTAAAAGTTGTCAACCCTTACAACGAACTCAACATGAAAATACTATCAAGATAAAATAATAAAGCATCTTAGTTTCGCACTAGTCACTCACCTAACATCCTACATGTGAAATAACTCGTGTTCCCTAGCATGCGATATAAGTTCTCTCAATAGCCTACACAATTTCATGAAATAAGCATAAAATATCATAGGTTTCCACTCCTCTTTCCATCTAATCTAAGTTAATCTAAGCATGGATTGAGTCGTGATTCCTAGCATACCCTATCAAACTCACATGAAATCATGTCACAAGAATCATTGCATAGCTTATGCTTTCTCAATCAAAGACATTGAAAACATTGAAATCATTCAAGACTCAAATAAATTCCTCATAGACAAAGAACAATTTTCATCTCCAATGGTATAACATTAAGAACAATCCTTATGCATATACAATCATCATACCATTTGCACAAAATCATAGCTAAATACAATCAACCCATGGCACTTTGGATTGAGCTACATCAAATCCTACAAGGGTGTTATTTCCTCGTGAAGGATTTGGATTTTTTCATTAGGTTGAAGAAAATCATCTCCCAAAGGAAGTGAGTGCTATGGGCTGGTTCTACCTAATGTCTACAACAAGAATATAAATAAACTAAGCTAAAAATTACAAAGGAAAATGAAAAATCAGACTTTGAACTCTCTCCTGCCTCTCCCGTCGTTTTTGGCTATATATAGAGGAAGTGAGTTTATATCTTTACAAAAGAAGTTAAAATTACAAAGATCTTGATCCAAGTGGTCTAGGACGGTTTTGATGATGAATTTTGGCGCCTACAACTGACTAGCAAGCCGCAATTTTGGACCTAAAATATCTCTTGCCGTCATTTGCTGTGAAAAAGATCTTCAAAGTCTAGAAGGTTCGATGGCGCTCGATCTGCAGAATTGGGCGCTCGAGCACCAAGCTTCTGGCTGGTGCTCGATCCCTGGAATTGGGCGTTCGAGCACTGGTGCTTGGCTGGTGCTCGATCCCTGGAATTGGGCGTTCGAGCACTGGTGCTTGGCTGGTGCTCGATCCCTGGAATTGGGTGCTCGAGCACTGGTGCTTGGTTGGTGCTCGATCCTTGGAATTGGGCGCTCAAGTGCCAAGCTTCTGGCTGGTGCTCGATCCCTGGAATTGGGCGTTCNAGGGAGGTATAGGAAATTGATTTCACTCAACCCTCATACCACAAGTGAACCGTATCTAGCATGGATCTTAAACAAAAGTATGATATGAGCGTGTAAAAGTTGTCAACCCTCACAACGAACTCAACATGAAAATACTATCAAGATAAAATAATAAAGCATCTTAGTTTCGCACTAGTCACTCACCTAACATCCTACATGTGAAATAACTCGTGTTCCCTAGCATGCGATATAAGTTCTCTCAATAGCCTACACAATTTCATGAAATAAGCATAAAATATCATAGGTTTCCACTCCTCTTTCCATCTAATCTAAGTTAATCTAAGCATGGATTGAGTCGTGATTCCTAGCATACCCTATCAAACTCACATGAAATCATGTCACAAGAATCATTGCATAGCTTATGCTTTCTCAATCAAAGACATTGAAAACATTGAAATCATTCAAGACTCAAACAAATTCTTCATAGACAAAGAACAATTTTCATCTCAAATGGTATAACATTAAGAACAATCCTTATGCATATACAATCATCATACCATTTGCACAAAATCATAGCTAAATACAATCAACCCATGGCACTTTGGATTGAACTACATCAAATCCTACAAGGGGGTTATTTCCTCGTGAAGGATTTGGATTTCTTCATTAGGTTGAAGAAAATCATCTCCCAAAGGAAGTGAGTGCTATGGGCTGGTTCTACCTAATGTCTACAACAAGAATATAAATAAACTAAGCTAAAAATTACAAAGGAAAATGAAAAATCAGACTTTGAACTCTCTCCTGCCTCTCCCGTCATTTTTGGCTATATATAGAGGAAGTGAGTTTAGATCTTTACAAAAGAAGTTAAAATTACAAAGATCTTGATCCAAGTGGTCTAGGACGGTTTTGATGATGAATTTTGGCGCCTACAACTGACTAGCAAGCCGCAATTTTGGACCTAAAATATCTCTTGCCGTCATTTGCTGTGAAAAAGATCTTCCAAGTCTAGAAGGTTGGATGGCGCTCGATCTGCAGAATTGGGCGCTCGAGCACCAAGCTTCTGGCTGGTGCTCGATCCCTGGAATTGGGCGTTCGAGCACTGGTGCTTGGCTGGTGCTCGATCCCTGGAATTGGGTGCTCGAGCACTGGTGCTTGGTTGGTGCTCGATCCTTGGAATTGGGCGCTCAAGTGCCAAGCTTCTGGCTGGTGCTCGATCCCTGGAATTGGGCGTTCGAGCACTGGTGCTTGGCTGGTGCTTGATCCCTGGAATTGGGTGCTCGAGCACTAGTGCTTGGTTGGTGCTCGATCCTTGGAATTGGGCGCTCAAGTGCCAAGCTTCTGGCTGGTGTTCGATCCCTGATTTGTAGTGCTCGATCCCCAACACTTCAACAGCACTTCAACTTTTTTTTAACTTATCTTCAAGCTTAATGTCAATGATATGCTTTGAATTTCCATTAAGACCTGAAAATAAGACAAACACTAAAACACACTAAAATATTAGATAACAATACAAGCTAAGATATAACATATACGAGTTAAGAGGCTTGAATGTGTAACATTCAGCACTTATCAACTGCTGCAGGAAGTATTGGTAGGTGGCTATGGCCATCTCACTTTTCGCCAAATCTAGGTGATCATCTCACTTTATGGGTGAATGCCATAGATATTCTTGCTCACCCAAGTGAACTGTCTATGCAGCACAATGCTCTATCCCATTTGGCCTTGATTCTTGAAACAAAAGGTGCTCAATATATATGTGACACCTTCAAAGAAAGTGTCCTTGTTATGTAGGATTATGTGAGCCCAATTTGTAGCTGACATTGAATAGAGGAACATGAATTCCTTCTACAATGTTTGATGAGCCAACTGTGCTCATTTGAGATTATAGGAATAGGAGTTGCATTTTTTGTTTAATTTAAGATTGGTAAACTAGAATAGACATGAAATAAGACTTCTTGAGGAGGTCAGTGCATATTGGGTGTTTGAAATTCTTAAGAGACTATTAGTTGCTGTAAGTATTTATTTTTTTATTATTTTGAGGAGATTCATCTAAAACTAAATAGCTCCAAATGCAATACATTCCCAATCCAATGGTCTTATTCGAACTAAATAAATAGAACAAGAATAGTAGAGGTAGAGACAATTTTCATTCATACAAGTTCAATTCCGTAATTATTTATTGAGTAGGATTCCGTCTCACATGCTTTTTAAGCACAAGTAGCACTAAAATATAGTAATAAATGGAAAAATTGTGTATAGAGATATACATTTATGTAAAGAGGTACATTGTTAATTATTTGATTGGCAACATGACAAAAGTATTGCGAACTATTAAGTGCGCATTACACATAAATGTGTGTATCAGCAACAGAGCATAACTACCATTGTAAAGGAGAGACCTTACAGACTTCAACAAACTCCCTCCAGAGTAAACTTGGAGCAACATATCTCTACAAGTGAGGCAAACATTCATGTAAATCAGTATTAGGCAAAAGTTTAGTATCAATTAGAATAAAAGAACAAAAAGAACTAAAAAAGACAGATGGAATTTTCATCAGTGATCATCGAGAACTAGAAAAGTGATTACAAGTTTTTATTAATATAGTGTGATTACGAATTTTTAAAACATAAACATATGTACTTTTTTTTCTATTCCATAAACATATGTACTCTAAACATATCAAACATAGGCATAGGACCCACTATCATGGGCATCTTTGTTTTTATGAGATTTTTTTTTATTAACTTTTTCCTACCAACCAAAAAGAGACAAACAAAGAGGAAAAAGTTTAAAGAAAAACCAACAGTACTATAATTGAAATTCGAAAAGTAAAAAGAAAAAAATAAAAGAAAAGAAGAACCAAACAAACACGAACCTATGTGTTTGAATGAGAGAAACGGCTATTCTAGGTATACTGGGAGAATCCAACAATCTCACATATGTCAATCCTACGTCTTTAAATAGATGAATTGGAGACTGTCGAACTCCCACAACCTATTTGAGAGAGAAATCATACATGTGAGCTTAGGTTAGAAGGAAAGACTAATGTTAGACTAACGGTGAAATTTATGTTAGGTTTCTTTGTAGTCAATTGGCGGAAAGACTAACCTCTACAAGTGAGGCGTACATTGGTGTAAGTCAAACTAACATTAGTCTTTTGCATGGCTACCGGTGAAAAGGTTTCCTCATAGTCAATCCTTTCTTTTTGAGTAAAAACGCTTTGCCACCATCTTGACTTGAAGGTTTCAACCTTCCCATCCACCCCTCTCTTTCTCTTGTAAACCCATTTACAACCAATAGGTTTAATGCCATTAGGTGTCCTTACAGGAGTCCAAACTTTGTTGGAATACATTGATTCTAACTCACTTTCCATGGCTTTGACCCAATGGTATACATCTACATCATTAGCCGTTTCATCATAAGTTCTTGGATCTGATCCAAGTTCATCAGGTATAGTGTAGTGCCCCAAAGATTTAACAAGTTTTAGGGTTATTTTTGAGCTTTGGACGCCCATGGAACGTTTGAAGGATTCTATAGAACATTTGGTATGCTCATGAAACGTTCAATGGTGAGAATCAAACGTTTCTATAGAACATTTGGTATGCTCATGAAACGTTCGATGGTGAGAATCAAACGTTTCTATAGAACATTTGGTATGCTCATGGAACGTTCGATGGTGAGGATCAAACGTTTCTATAGAACATTTGGTATGCTCATGGAACGTTCGATGGTGAGGATCAAACGTTTGATACATGTCCTAATGCACTAATTCACATGAAAACTTTCGATCCAAGTGCATGTTAGATAGTATCAAACGTTCGATGCTTTTATCAAACATTCGGTGGCAACCCTAGGACCGTTAGGTAATAGTACATCAAACGTTCAATTGTTGAAACTAGTGTCCAAAACTCCAATTGATCAAAAGATATTTTAGATATAATGAATATTGTTGCTTATTCCTTGATTTGATTATTGAACATTGGGCAAACTTATTATTGTTTTACACAGCATATATGTGGTTTTGTATATTTACCGGTTATATGCATGTAGACAATCCCTAAGTTACATTATATTTGATTATTGTGTGAGCAATGGTCTTTGTCACATAGAAGACCATAGTCAAAAGTCCTTTGTAACTTATTAAATATTATTCGTGGTCATAAGTGGAACTGGGAATTCTACTTAGACTATAACATATCAACTTTGATGATTTGTCTTAATCCAGTAAAGTAGTGTGGCTTTAAGTTAACATTGTTAGTGTTATAGCAAGGTAGGTTTATACAAGGCTATGCACTAAATAGGACTCTTTGAGCCATCATTCCTATAATGACTGTCATAGAGAATGATGAGTGTGAACGACGACTCATGAATATTACTCTAAATCTTGAGAAGATTATGAACTAGATGTCAAGTGTTGATTACTTTGATGTAACAGAGTGAGATCAAATCAATGGTCATACATTCTCTGTTTGTTGGGTAATTAACACGTAGTATTGTGGAAGATCACTCTTCAAGAAGTTGTTCAAGTCCATTGTAGGAGAACAAAGAATGATTATTCTGTGTCTCGGGCTTGAGCATTTTCAGTGGTATTTAATTGAAATTGTGTACAAGGATGAGTTTAATCTCACAAGGTACATTGGGATAAATCATGAGGTTTGGATCTGGGTACTCAAGGAAAAAGATGTGGTGAACACAGTGACAGTTAATCATTTTTTATTCAACCGCGAAATAAATTTCATGGAGGGATAATATGGTAAGTACGTCGTGAAGGATTAATTGTTTATGGCAAAATATGATTTGGAGTTCAATCACATTTATTTAGTGGAATTATCTGTGATTTTTGGTCAAGGTGATGAGTCATCGGATGACAAGATTTCATGGGCTACAGTAGCTAGATCTAATTTCCTTCTAGGTCTCTTCTTGAGCTGTTGTAAATTGACTAAATTGTTATGAGCTTTGGTAATTTATATATTTATTAAATAGGTTGTTTTAATTTATTAAAACATGGGCTTATTTATTTATTGGACAAGTTGTTTTTATTTATTAAAACATTGGCCTTATTTATTTAAGCAAGTTGTTTTAATTAAAAACATGGGCTCAAAGAAAAACTGTGCAATAATTGCTAGAGAGCTAGAATTGGGCTTTGGGAGAAAACCCAAGCTAGAGTAAGCAAGGAAGACGCATGGGCCAGAGAATTAATTCCCTAAACCATGCGCCACTTTCAGTGGAGCATGGGGATAGCAGTTGACGCATGGGCAGGGTATTTTACCCTAGCCCATGCGTCATTCTCTTATGATGTAGTGGCTAGTGTTTTCCAAAACCCTAGCCTCCTATCCCTAGTCCCACATGGCTTATGTTACTTTTCTCTTAGTTTTTCAAAGATTATAAATAGAGGCTCATACAAAAGTAGAAAACACACTTCTTGGAAAACTACATCCATTACTACAAAGTGTAATTTTTGTAAGAAAAGAAATATTATTCTCTAGCTTCTAGTTGTGAGTCCACACTCACTGGCATGTTCAGCCATCAAGAAGAAGATCCAGATTTATGAAGAACAATGTTCTTCATGTTCATCATGTTCTTTGTGTTCTTGGAGTTTTTCAAGCCTTTGAAGATTTTGGAGCTCTTGGTGTTCATGATGTTCTTGGTGTTCTTTGCGTTCTTTATCAACTTTGAAGATCATCAACAACAAAGATGCAAAGGTGAATTCAAATAGCCTTATATGCCTTGACAGGATTTGTAAGTAAATCTAACTTATGTTTTACTTTAATCTTGTGAAAATCAAATCCATGTTTTCTCTTAAAGTTTATCGCGATCCTAGATCAGTTAGATCTGTTTAAATTTTTTAAATTCCGTTGTGCCATGTTTCTTGTTAACATGGAAGCACAATCCCCAACATCGATGTCGTACATAGAATGTTCGATGAACCTAAAAATTTAGTAGTCCTTAACCAAATGTTCTAGCTTTATAAATACAACTCTTTCCCTCACTTTGCATTGTTCATTTGTGCTTGGGAAACCAGAGAGCCTTGTGAATGTGTGAAGGAGAGTATTTGGAGAAGGAGGAGGCTTTTTGGCTTGAGAGGTACCTATCCTTGACTAGTTCATTTTCTTTATTGTTATTTACTTATTGTTACCTTGTTTAGTTGTTGTTGTGTCTAGTTTCTAAATTGTTTAATTTAAGCTTAATCATTTGGGGTTTTAGTTGGTTTTAGAAGGTTTAGGTTGTTTTGTGATGGTTTAAGGAGTTTACACCTCAAACTCTATTTTTGAAGTGTGAAACCCCATATTGTCTCTATCGAGACCTTTAGGAGACCTTAGGAGGAGTTAGAAACTATAAAGGACCGAGATGTGCCCTAAAATGAGTTTTTGGACCTCATCAAACGTTCGATGTGCAGGCTTGGAACGTTCGACCCTCCTGGTCAAATGTTCGATGCTCGGACATAATGTCTTTTTGGGTTATTAGAGGCCTATGACTTGTTTAACTCAAGGCCTAAGACTAACGATAAGATCATTCCTCAGATTTGGAAGTCGGGGACGGCGTGGAAGAGTATTTTATTGACCCGTACGACATAAGTGAGAAAAAACTCACATGGATACTTATTACTGTTATACTTTTATGCA
The DNA here is from genome assembly GCA_900184695.1 of Betula pendula. Taxonomy (NCBI): domain Eukaryota; kingdom Viridiplantae; phylum Streptophyta; class Magnoliopsida; order Fagales; family Betulaceae; genus Betula; species Betula pendula. Next base: position 16,024 of record FXXK01002537.1, on the reverse strand, counting down.
TAGCATGACTATTTTTTTATGTATAAAATATGCATGTTTACAACTCTCATGAAATGCTTATTTATTCTCAACTGTAAACTCCATTTATGAAAACAAATGTGATTAACAAAGATAATAAAATGATGAGTTGTGAAAAGCATGCACATAAAAGAGACAAAGATTAATGTTCATCATATGACATAGTTGCACCGTCTTGAACAAAACAATGGCCATGGGCTTACTACTATTATGGGTTGATTCTATGATCAAAGAATTTTCTTTTATGAAGAGGGCCTTGGATCCAACAGTTTAGTTTTGTGACAGCACACCATTCTTTGAGTGGGTTACTAGTTACGGCTTTGCTAGTCAATGTGGGCCACCTGAGGTTAGACTCGATCGGACCGCTAGAATAAGACGGTAGGTTTGTGCAATGTTCAGGGCACCAGAGTTGTACCATAAGTCCTTTGGGACGTGCAAACCTTGCTGAGAAAGGGTAATATCTCAGATAGTGTAATGTCCCGACAAAATCATTTAACTTGTAAATGACTTAGCGGTATGCTTCTCAGCCTTAAGCCTTCTAAGGTCAAAACTTATGGATTATACACTCTCATTAAGAGAAAATGAGAGTCTACATCAGAAGACTTGTCACTTATAAATAATAGAGATAGCAACTAATACCCACACAAAAAAAAAAAGGATACCAGAATAGCACAATAAAATATAACCATAATATCAAAAATAATCATAAGTTCTGATGTCTCCAAATACTAGGGTCAAAAGATCAGTCTTCGAAATAACATAAGGAATACATCTTAAAATACTAACATCTCATAAATCATGTCAATTATATCATTGCAACGATTCCCTCCACCAAACCATATGCGAGCCAGCCACACCGGTTCTAGATGGTCAAAGATCACCAGGAGGACATCCTCCAAATGGACTAGGTGCATCCTATAAATAGCCATCTTTAGTATTAGCTAACAAATCACATAAAAGTATAGGTGGAAAAGATACAAGAGTAAGTCAATGACTTACTGTGTAATAATGAACATGTTATACATATTATCATTTCTGAACTCAGTTGATAAACACAAGCATTCTTATTCTCAGTTTATAGCATAAAACATGTCATGATGCAATATATTTATAATACATGATGTAAGCAAGAACATGTGATATGTTAACAATATGGTCTGTTTGAGACATTACCCCCGCTCAATAGGATTAGCGGGTCTAAAAGGATATCTGGTACAATTTCGGTGCCTCGGACATTGCACGAACGTACCTTCTTATACTAGCAATCCAACTGAGTTCGACCTCGGATCCACACTTAAGCTGTAACTGTTGACCCACTCAATGAATGGTGTGTTGTCACAAACTAAACCACTAGATTCAAGGCCCTTTTCATAAAATAATACTATTTGACCATAGAATCAACCCATAATAATGGTAAGCCCATGGCCATAATTTCGTGGCGAGATGGTGCAACCATGTCATATGATGCACATTAATCTTTGTGTCTTTTATATGCATGCTTTTCACAACTCATCATTTCATTATCTTTATGAATTACAATTGTTTTCACAAAATAGAGTTCACAGTTGAGAATAAATAGGTATTTTATGAGAGTTGTAAATATGCAAGTTTTATACATCAAAATAATCATGCTATGCATAAAAGTATAACAATAATAAGTATCCATGTGAGTTTTTACTCACTTGTGTCGTGTGGATCTACCAAATATTCCTCCATGCAGTCTCCAACCTCTGAATTTGAGAAATGATCTTACCATTAGTCTTATGTCTTGAGTTAAACAAGTCCTAGGCTTCTAATAAGCCAAAAGGTCATTCTGACCAAGCATCGAATGTTTGACCAAAAGGGTTGAACGTTTTACACCCGCACATTGAAAGTTTGATGAGGAACATCAAACGTTTGATGAAGAACATCGAACATTTGATGAAATCCAAAAACTCATTATGGACCACATCTTGGTTGGTTTCTAACTCCTCCTAAGGTCTCCTAAACGTCTAAGCAGAGAAAATAAAGGGTCTCAAACTATAAAAACATAGAGTTTAAGGTATCAAACTCCTAAACTACCTCAAAACATCAAAACCTACATAAACCAACTTAAAACTTCAAAATGATTAATCTTAAACTAAACAACATAGAAACTGAGACATTACAACAAGTACGCAACATAACAACAAGCAAAATCAACAAGGAAATGAACTAGGGAAGGATGGATATCTCTTTAAGCCAAAACACTTTCCTTCTCCTTCAAATACTCCCTCACACACACACAAGTCTCTGGTGATCCAAATTGAGTGTGAACAGTGTTGAAGAGGGGTAGGGGGTATATTTATAGAGCTGGAACATCTGGTTAAGAATTGATAGATTTTTGGATGTATCGAACGTTCGGTGTATGACATTGAATGTTTGATGCACTATAATCCATTGGTTCTAGGGTTTCCACCGAACGTCTGATAAAAGCACATCGAACGTTCCATGAGCACACCAAACGTTCCATGGCAACGGCGCCAAATATTGATAGTCGCGCAAGCGCTACCGATTTTAAAATATATAATCAATCGCTCGCGATAGATTGTACCCTTGTAGGATAGTTCTAAAAAGAGGGTATCGTTGGCAGGGATTGTGTTCGGTTGTGTGATAATGAAATCTTTAAAATCGCACCTAACCTAACTCATAAGCAAGAAATGTTTTTGTGTTTTTAAAACTAAACTAACTGGCACAAGCTTTAAACTAAGTTACATAAATTGAATTAAAAGTAGTAGGGGAGGTATAGGGAATTGATTTCACTCAACCCTCATACCACAAGCAAACCGTATCTAGCATGGATCTTAGACAAAAGTATGGTATGAGCGTGTAAAGGTTGTCAACCCTCACAACGAACTCAACAAGAAAATACTATCAACAGAAAATAATAAAGCATCTTAGTTTCGCACTAGCCACCCACCTAACAACCTACATGTGAAATAATTCGTGTTCCCTAGCATGCAATATAAGTTTTCTCAATAGCCTACACAATCTCATGAAATAAGCATAAAATATCATAGGTTTCTACTCCTCTTTCCATCTATTCTAAGTTAAAATAAGCATGGATTGAGTTGTGGTCCCTAGCATACCCTATCAAACTTACATAAAATCATGTCACAAGCATCATTGCATAGCTTATGCTTTCTTAATCAAAGACATTGAAAACATTGAAATCATTCAAGACTCAAATAAATTCCTCATAGACAAGAAACAATTTTCATCTCAAATGGTATAACATTAAGAACAATCCTTATGCATATACAATCACCATACCATTTGCACAAAATCCAAGCTAAATACAATCAACCCATAACACTTTGGATCATGCTACTTCAAACCCTACAAGTGGGTTAGTTCCTCATGAAGGATTTGGATTTCTTCATTAGGTTGAAGAAAACCATTTCCCAAAGGATTGTAGTGCTAGGGGCTGGTTCTACCTACTATTTACAACAAGAAATGAAATCAAACTAAGCTAAAAACTACAAGAA
>FXXK01002537.1:0-7500 GCA_900184695.1 Betula pendula | reverse complement strand
TGGTACAGATGATACACCGGCTAGAGGAGTGGCATTAGATGTCGCTTTTTGAATTGCCTCCTTGCCCACTAGACATCCTCAAATTCCCTAAATTCCCTAACAATATCAAACTTAGTCNATGCATCCTTGGTTCTCTTCTCAAAATTTTCTTGCCACTCGGAGATCCGCTCAAACTATGCTTGCAGCAGTTCGTACTTTGACTGTGAATTGGGGACTCTATCCCCTTGATGAACTAATGGCTTTCCTTCAACCATCGCAGCAGCTGCGTCTTCCATCTCTATATCTTGTACAGGAGCGAGAGCTCGTGGCTTCATGTGAGAGATGCTTCTGCGCCACTCTTTCACGATGAACCATGGGAATGTGGTGGTCATATAATGCTTGGCCTGAATCTCAAAGCCCTTGTTGATCACTAGCTTGGTGACTAGGTAAGGGAAAGGCAGCTTCGAGTTCTTTCTGATCAATCTTTTGTCCACATAGTCTTCCCAGCACTTATAAATTTGGCCCCATATAAGCTGTGGTGCTGAGAACCAATGTTTCTTGTGGAAAGCATAGAGGGCTGCAAGAAAAGGGCCAGTCCTCTGAATCTTGTGTCCCATTGGACACACATTCTTCTTGAGGAATGTGTCTACCAATCATAGTCTCAAAGGCAACTTTGCCTTGCTTGTGCAATTCTTTTTCTGGTTCTTATAAGCTCCATCACACATATCTTGCACAATAATGTGCAAATCAAATTCTGGAGGCTCAGTGTAGCGTGGAGATGGGCTTACATGTGGGCAGCCAAGTGCCTCTTTGATGTCTCCAATGGTGATTTGGAACTCAATCCCGTTAATGGAGGAAGATAGCACCTCAGGTTGGTCCGCATCAAACATCAAATTTTGGTAAAATAGACGGACAAACCTGGGGTGGTACAGATGATACACCGGCTGGAGGAGTGGCATTAGATGTCGCTTTTTGAATTGCCTCCTTGCCTACTAGACATCCTCAAATTCCCTAAATTCCCTAACAATATCAAACTTAGTCNTCAGGGTCTAGCTCAAAGCGCTGCCACTCGGTAGTCATGTAGGAGCTTCCAAGTGTTGGCGCTCGAGTGGAAGATGGAGAAACAGAAGATGCTTGAGCGGAGGATTAAGAAGAGCTAGCCATTACTGGAGGTCTTTGGGGAATTTAATCAAACACCTGTTGTGCCAAACCGAAAAAATACAAAGAACAAAGACTTTGGCACTTCAATCGGATGGGAACACGAGAAATGTGATGGGGAAAAGTTTTAATGTAAAAAAGAATGAAGATTAAGGAAGAAAAAAATGAGAAAATGAGAGATTTACCTGGGTTAGGTCAGAGAACAGCGCACTAAGTATCGAGCGGAGAAGAGAGAAATGAAGAAATGAGGGGAGAAAAGGGGTTTTAAAGCAGGTCACGTGACCTGCTAACCCGAAGGCGCTCGATACTGGCTTTTGGGCGTGTGAGCGCCAGGCTTGCTGCTGGCGCTCAATCGTTAGTTTTGGGTGCTCGAGCACCAGGCTTATGCTGGTGCTCGATCCCCAGAGTCTGGCGCTCGATCCCTAGTTCCCAGAAACTCTCTAAGTATAAAAGTAAGAGATACAAATAATAAAAAGAATAGAAAGAATATCAACCATAAATAAATAAATATATGTATTAATCCAAATAGATGGGATCTATCAAGTCGATAGACTCCACATCTTCAATATGCTTTGAACCCCAGATGTAGGGTTTCAACCTCTGACCATTGACCTTAAAAATTTGGCCACTTTTAGGACTCTTTAACTCGACTGCACCGTGAGGGGAGACTGATACAACGATGAATGGGTCATCCCATCTTGATCGGAGCTTACTAGGAAACATGCTAAGTTTAGAATTGTATAGCCATACATTCTGGTCCGAGATGAAAGTCTTGGCCGGATGTGCTTATCATGAAATGCCTTAGTCTTATCCTTGTACACCCGCGCACTCTCGTAAGCGTCGTTTTGCAGCTCTTCAAGCTCGCTCAATTATAGCCTCCGGTGGGACCCAGCTGATTTCATATCAAAATTAAAAGTCTTCATGGCCCACCAGGCCTTGTGCTCTAGCTCAACAGGGAGATGGCACGCTTTGCCATAAACCAACCGGTATGGCGACATGCCAGTCGGTGTCTTAAAAGCTGTACGGTATGCCCACAATGCATCATTAAGTCGTAAGGACCAATCCTTGCGATCAGGCTTAATTGTTTTCTCCAGTATCCTCTTAATTTCCCTATTGGATAATTCCAGCTGGCCACTTGTATGAGGGTGGTAGGGTGTGGCAACCTTGTGAGTGACAAAGTATTTGATTAAGGTTTTCAGAAACCTATTACAGAAATGCTTTCCTCCGTCACTGATGATCGCACAAGGCGTTCCAAAACTACTAAAAATGTTAGATTGAATGAATTTGACAACAACTTTATGGTCGTTGGTTCTAGTAGCCACAGCCTCTATCCACTTGGACACATAGTCCACTGCCACTAAAATGTACTCGAATCCGAAAGAGGGTGGAAAAGGTCCCATGAAGTCTATCCCCCACACCAAATATTTCCACAATCAAGATGGGGTTTAGAGGCATCATGTCCTTTCGGGACAGTGTTCCAAGGCGTTGACATCTATCGCACGCCCTACAGAATTGATTTGCGTCCTTGAATAAGGACGGCTAGTAGAATCCACTTTGTAAGACCTTCGCCGCGGTCTTATTAGCACTAAAATGTCCTCCACAAGCCAATGAGTGGCAAAAGGAGAGGACACTTTGAACTTCACCTTGAGGTACCGCGGCGAATGATCTGATCGGCACAGTACTTGAAAAGCTCAGGATCCTCCCAAAAATAGGATCGGATCTGCTTGAAGGAGCGGTCCCTTGCTTGCTTCGTCCAATGAAAGGGAATTTTACCTATTGCTAGGTAATTAATGATGTCAGTGTACCATGGCACCTCCTTTGGAGTAATCTCAAACAGTTGGTCATCCGGGAAGGAATCATGAACTGGAATGAGAGAAGACTCAATAGAAATGTGGGAAAGATGGTCGGCAACAACATTATCAGATCCCTTTTTATCTTTAATTTCCAAATCGAATTCTTGAAGCAAGAGAATCCACCTAATTAAACGAGGCTTTGTTTCCCGTTTAGCCATCAGATGCCTAAGAGCGGCATGGTCAGAGTAAATCATTACCTTGGACCCCAAAAGATAAGAGCGGAATTTGTCCAAGGCAAAAACAACTGCTAGCAACTCTTTTTCTGTAGTTGTGTAATTCACTTGAGCATCCATCAAAGTTTTGCTAGCATAATAAATAGCATGAGGAAGCTTATCCTCATGCTGTCCCAAAACTGCACCGACAGCATAGTCGAATGCATCACACGTTATCTCAAATAGGAGAGACCAATCAAGGGTCTTCATGATAGGGGCTGAGGATAGAAGTGATCGAAGTGTCTCGAATGCCTTAAGACACGCTTCATCAAAATTAAAAGGAGTCTCCTTGGTAAGAAGATTGCATAAGGGTCTTGAAATTTTGCTAAAATCCTTGATGAAGCGGCGATAAAAATCGGCATGTCCAAGAAATGAGCGAATTTGTTTCACCGTAGTAGGTGGTGGAAGTTTTGAAATTCGCTCCACTTTTGCTCTGTCAACTTCAAGTCCTCGCTTAGACACTATGTGTCCCAATACAGTACCTTCTTGAACCATGAAATGGCTTTTCTCCCAACACAAAATTAGATTTGTCTCTTTACATCGTTTAAGAACACGAGAAAGGTTATGGAGACAATCATCAAATGAGGGTCCAAAGATAGAGAAATCGTCCATGAACACCTCCAAAAAGTTTTCCACCATGTCCGAGAAAATAGACATCATGCACCTTTGAAAAGTGGCGGGTGCATTACACAACCCGAGGTGCATGCGCCTATATGCGAAAGTACCAGAGGGACAGGTGAAAGTCGTCTTCTCTTGATCTTAGGGATCAACGGCAACTTGATTGTATCCTCAATATCCATCCAGGAAGCATTAGTAACTCTAGCCGGCAAGACGATCTAGGATTTGATCGATAAATGGCAGTGGGAAATGATCCTTCCTAGTTGATGAATTGAGTTTCTGGTAGTCTATGCAGACAAGCCACCCTGTGGTCATGCGTTGACGAATTAATTCACCTACTGAATTCTCAACTACGGTAATACCTGACTTCTTAGGTACCACATGAATGGGACTCACCCATTTACTATCTGAGATGGGGTAAATGATGCCTGCATCTAGCAGCTTTACAACTTCAGTCATGACCACGTTCTTCATTGTAGGATTCAATCGACGTTGCTCCTCGCGAGAGGGCTTAGCCTTATCATCCAAATGAATGCGATGCATACAAATGGAAGGGTCAATCCCTTTTAAATCTCCAACACTCCAACCAATCGCCTCCTTATGTTCTTTCAGAACATCTAGTAAACTACTCTCCTGGTCATTTTGTAAATCTGCAACAATGATGACCGGGAGAGTGTCATTTAGTCCTAAGAAGGCGTACTTGAGTTTCGCAGGAAGCTGTTTTAGCTCAAGTTTTGGTGGGGTGATAAGGGAAGAAACGGGAGGAATGCTTGATGTAAGGGGTAAGGGCTCCTTAGGTACTTTGCAAGGTGGAAAGTCTATTGCGGCCGCAACGTCAAGAAGGGAGTTAACCTCGTCAACATATTGCTCTGTGTCGAAGTCCTTAATATCAAAATGAGACAGGCACGCCTCCAACGGGTCATTACTCAAAAAGTGGGGGAGTGAATCTTTTATAGTTTCTTCAATTTGATCCATAAAGAAACACTCCTCTGAATCCGTAGGATGCTGAAAAGCATTGAAGATGTTCAACTTCACCTTCATATTCCCAAAAGTTACTTCCATATCGCCGGTCCTGCAATTGATGCATGCATTAGCCGTAGCTAAGAAAGGACGGCCGAGGATGACGGGAATTAGTTTGGCGGGATCAGGGACAGACTCTATATCAAGAACGATAAAGTCTAAAGGAAAGTAGAACTTGTCCACTTTGATGATAACATCTTCAACTATCCCACAAGGTTTCTTGACGGATTTGTCTGCAAGTTGTAAGACAACTGTCGTGGGTTTCAACTCTCCAAGTCCCAACTGTGTATAAATCGAGAAAGACAGCAAATTTACACTTGCTCCAAGATCAAGAAGGGCTTTCTCAATTGCATGGTCTCCAATGATACAAGAAATGGTAGGAGCACCAGGGTCCTTGATCTTGGTAGGAACAGTAAGTTGAATGAGTGAGCTATCCTGCTCGGTTAAGAGAATCTTCTCGGGACTATGAGTCCTCATCCTACACTTTTGAGTCCATAAATCCTTCAAAAACTTAGCGTAGGATGGGATCTGTCGGATGGCATCGATGATGGGGATATTGATTTGAACTTGTTTAAAAATCTCCATCATCTCTTGGAATTTCTCTCCTTGCTTTGCAGCACAAAGAGGCCCCTTGAGACATTCAGGGAATGGAGCTCTAGGCTCAGAAGACGTCTCAAGAGTTACATGTTCCTTCGAAACATTTGGACCGTCAATGGGTGATTTTGGATTCACAGGGGAATCATCCTTTTCTTGGGCCTTCAACCCAACCTTGTTGTCAACCACCCGTCCACTCCTCAATGCTGGACTTGTTCGTGGGGAACGCTATTAGAAGTGCTTCCATCGGCCATGTAGTGTCCTTTAGGGTTGGCCACTGGTTGGGAGGGCAGCTTCCCTTCCTTTCGCTGATTAAGAGCATTTGCCAGCTTGCCAACTTGACCTTCCAGCTTGGCAATGGATTGGGAATGGGAATTCAGTAACTGAGTATTGGCCTCAAGATTGCCGAGTGATAAGTCTTGAATGTTACACATTCAAGCCCCTTAACTCACATATGTTATACCTTAGTTTGTGTTGTTATCTAATGTTTTTAGTTTGTTTTAGTGTTTTCCATATTTTCAGGTCTTAATGGAAATTCAAGACAAATCATGGACATTAAGCTTGAAGGTATGTTTGGAAGAAGTCATTGCTGAAGAAGGAGTGACGCTCGAGCGCCCAACCTTGGTGCTCGAGCGCCAGACACAACTCTAAGCCTGGCGCACGCAAGCAGCGCGCAGGTATCGAGCGACAGAGACACTTGACGCTCGAGCGCCCAATCCTGACGCTCGAGCGTCGTCGCACCTTCCAGAACTGGAAGATATTTCCATACAGCAAATGACGGCTAGATCTTTATGGGTCTGATATTGCGGCTTGTCAGTCAATTGTGGGCGCCGAAATCGTCCCTCAGAACCGCCCAAGACTATTTGGAAGAAGATCTTTGTAGTCTTAACTCATTTTGGAAAGATCTAAGTCTCTTCCTTCTATATATGTATATTGGATCCGAGAATGGACAGTAGCTCGGTTCTCTCTTATTTTTCTTAGCTTTTAGTTCATTTTGCTTGTATTAGACAGTAGGTAGAACTCCTCTCTAGCACTTGCCTTCCTTAGGAATGGGTTCTCCAAACCAATGGAGTTTTCCATTTCTTATATGGGGAACTAAATCCTTTTTAGGGTTTTGATGTAAACTTGATCCAAGTGCTATGAGTTGAGTAGTTTTAGCTTGGTTTTTGTACAAATGGCATGGAGATTGTATATGCTTATGAATTTTGCCTAATGATCATACCATTTGAAATATATGTGGTTCTTTGTCTATGAAGGATTGTCTATGTTTTGATTGATTTATGAGCTATGCAATGATACTTTTTGACATGATTTGTATTTGTGTAAGTTTGAAGGGCATGCTAGGGACACAACTTGATCTATGTTAATTAGCTTGAATAGTTGGAAAGAGGGGTGAAACCTAAGATGTTTTATGCTTATTTCATGAATTGTGTAGGCTTTGAGAAGGGTTTATATTGCATGCTAGGGAGCTTAGATTACCTCACATTTAGATGATTAGGTGGGTGATTTGAGTGTAGCTATGATGCTCTATTATTTCCTTTTAAAAGTATATCTTGATGAGATGTTGTGAGGGTTTACACCCTTCACACACTCCATTCCATGCTTTTGTGTGAAATCCATGCTAGAACTAGTCTCTTGTGGTATGAGGATTGAGTGAAATCAATTCCCTAAACTAACTTAATTTTGGATAACTTAGTTTAAAGGTTTCTAGTTGTTTAGTTTTTAGTTTTAAAATCCAACTCTTGTGTTTATGGGTTAAGTTAGGTAACATTTTAGAAATTCCATATCACACAACCTCTTACAATCCTGTGGTTCGATCCTCAATATAGACCTATCTACAAAGATTCGTGTATTGCGAGTGTTTATAAATTTAAATTTGATTTCTAAGCGCGATCATTTTGGCGCGCGTTGCGGGGATTGTTTTTGTTCAAAAGGTTGTTTTGGAGTTTTTGAGATTGTGCCTAGTTTGATTTTGTATATTGTGTCATTAGAGTCCAAAATTGCATAAAATCGAGTCTGTACAAAATCTGTTTTTGGTTCTGTTTCATTTTTGTTTCTGCATAATT
>FXXK01002536.1:20000-25000 GCA_900184695.1 Betula pendula | reverse complement strand
ACGAGATGCGCGCAAGCCCGGATCGCTGCTATGGGGTACCACAATGTGTGGCCGCGCACGAGCCCGGGCTGAAGCGGGCCGCTCGGTGCAGATCGAGTCTTGGTGGTAGCTAGCAATATTCAAATGAGAACTTTGAATGGCGCGAATGCAAATTGATTTGCTTGCCGTGCAAACCTCTCCAATTGTGCTTCTAAATTCAGGTTACAGACAAGTATATATGTGCGCGCGCGGATGGTTCATCTCCCACCACAGGAGGGATATAGGTTCCTATGATTATTATCGTCTATCTATGTCGACATTATCGTGCTATTATTTCATAAACCATAATTGATGTTCTGGGTTTTTTTTTGTGAATTCCAAAAAACTGTGAAATCTTAGCGGAGCTGCGACAACGCGGTAGCTGTCGAATATTTGGAGAGCATAAGCGTGCAGTATAGATAAATTCCTGAACCGGGAGCTTATCTCGGTGCCGAGAGTCTGAACAGTATTTATTCAAAGCAAACAGTATGTAGGACTGTCCTGGGAGACGCCTGGGCCGAGGGCTCGGTACCTCTCATCTTTGAGGTGCCTAACAAGCAACTAGCCCCACTTGGAGGAACTGGCCTACAAGCGGGCGACCTTGTGTGGCCATGTCACGAGGAGCCAATCGCGCATCGGACTGGGACTTAGGAGCACGTCAGCCTACATGCCGTTTGGTGTGTGCGTCATGCGCAGGCAGCCTGCCTCTCCGGCGCCTTGAAATAGCCCGGAGAGGATTGGCAGACCAGCAGCTCATCGCTGTTCCCTGTGGACCGCGCTGGGCAAAAAGCCATGGAATGCCTTGGGTGTGTGCCCGGCATGCCTTGGTGCCGTGTTGCCGTATGCGCAAGCCATGAGGACGCCCTCGGACATTGCCCTTCTGCCAAGTGGTACACAGCGCGACACTGTCGCGCAATGGAGAGCGCAGTATGTACAAGGCAATTAGGAGAAAGTTCGGTCATATGAGCTCCGGTCCGTAAACTCCGCGGCCAAAGGAATTGTGTGCTTACTGAGAGTGTCACCTGGCTTTACATCGCAGGTGGAAGTGTCCATGCTCCAATCTCCCACGCGTCCCCGTCCCATGAAATCTCCCGTTTCTGTGTCTATGAATTTCTCGGTGTGATTTTTTCAATCACGACTCGAGACTGCAACCCAGAGTCTATAAAAAGAAAAAATATTTTTTTCAGCGGAGAACGACCGCGAACAGCGGGCGGAGGCTGACCAGAGGTATGATTTTTCATAAGCATGGTGCGAGGACGGAAACTTATTCTTCCAAAGGGAACCTCCCAGTCGATTGCTGCTTACATCAAGGCATGCCTGGTGTGCCGCCATCCGCCTGCCGCGTAACGAATGACCTAGCCTCTAGAGGCGAGATGTAGCCATCTGTGCGACGTAACGTGACTAGGGGCAGCCCATGGCATGCCTTGGGTCCTGACTGTTTGCCATCGAAAAAGATCACAAGCATTGCGATGCGGTCCCTACGGATTGATTTATGCTCACGCAATTATGTCCGTGCAACACCCACATTGCGACTAACTTTGGAATGTCAAAGTGATAGAAAATATCTTCAATTCCCAATGGCAGCCAGGCGTTGGAATGTTGGTCCTTCATAGACGCGCTTGCGAGAGGGTTCTTCAAACAGTCTATACTACACCTCATTTTCCTCGTTCTTAAGGTAAATTGCCACCATATTTTTTATATGACCATCTCAAAAATCTAAATTATAGAAAAAAAATACTGCTCTTTTTCACAAATGAGAAATCGTATAAATCTAGGCAGGCAATTCGCGACAAGGTATGATCCCAGGCATCTGTGCAATTGTACATACATCAGCGATCATACCGTCCACAACGCTCCAAGATATATTTTCGAAAGAGAGAATCGCGCGGTTCTGGCATGATGCATCTCAAGCGGAGCATAACCCGAATGGAGACCCTGCGCGCATTGCACCATCTGCCTGTGTCGATGCTTTGCGCATATAGGACTTGAAGCCAAAGACGGTGGCTCAAGGAGTAATACACGCCTGTAAAGTTGTCGAGAGAGTGCAAATGACACGGACAAACAGTCCTGATGAGTCTGTGTACACCAGATGTAATTTTTAATTATGCTCTCGTGACAACCGCAAATTGGCGGGGCGTGTCTTGGACTCCTACTTTGTTTCGAGGTATTGCGCCGAAGGCCGCCGTTCCAGGCGGGCTCAGCTACCCATCGGATAGACAAGCAAAGCATGTCATTTGGTGTGGAATTGAGTTGCGCTATTTTGTCAGGCAACATCATGATATAAAATATGAATAAACACAAGGTGTCCTATATATGAATTTTTATCTTCACAAAAGAGATAACAAAGACAATCGTGGTCGAATATAAGGATAAGTCGATAATTTGATAACTCGATTTGCGTGCAACCAGAAAGTACGTAAATCCCCTGTGTTCGCAAATACACGTATTGCTTCAAAAAATGCTTGGTGTGTGCCACATGACTTGCCCATGGGCTGCTCATGGCAAACCATGGCCTGCCCATGGATGCCTTGGTGTGTGCCACGACAAGTCATGAGCGTGCCAAATTGATTTTTGCCCGTGCAAACCTCCTAAATTGTGCTTCTAAATTCATTACATGACACTTGGAATGTGTTCCCATGCTTCAACTCCCACTCACTACCGATTTTCTATTTTTTATGAATTTCTCTATTTTTTCAATTAAAAAAATTATAAAAAAAAAATTATTTTTCCAAAAAACGTAAAACTTGGCAGACTTGAAGATATGATTTTCTTAAGCATGTGTGCAAAATATCTCGTCCAAACTCCAAGTATTTCTTCAAAAAATGCCTTTATGTTTCCTCGGACAAGGTGATGTTTCCTCCTGCCAGATGGGATTCGGACTTAAGAGCTCTTTAGGGGGGGCATGCAAGCTGAAAAACTGGCGGACAAGGGACTTCGCCCACACCCCCCCCCGCCATGGGCATGCCTAGCATGCCCATGGCTGTGGCACGAGCCACACTTCCCGGTCCCGTGGGCGGGGGGGTGTGGTTGTGGCGCCATGGCGGCCGGCCGCCATGTCCCGGCGGATTTTCGAGGAATGCTGACAACGTGATCTCGATGATGCCGTTCTTCGTGGGAGCTTCCTTGGCAGCACGCCTGTGCAACTTGGATGGTGTTTGTCACCCAATGCTGCGTATGGGCAGTCGGCGATAGCAAACTAGCTGCGTGGGCTAGTCTTCATGTGCCGACCCGTGCCCGATATGGTCCTTTAGACCTTCGGAATTTGAAGCTAGAGTGTCAGAAAAGTTACCATAGGATAAACTGGCTTGTGGCAGCCCAAGTGTTACATAGCGACGTTGCTTTTTGACCTTCAATGTCGGCTCTTCCTATCATTGTGAAGCAGAATTCACCAAGTGTTTGGATTGTTCACCCCACCAATAGAATCGTGAGCTGTGGTTGCGGTGGACGTGTACGGCTTCTGTGGAGGATGCAGTTGATAAGTGTTTTTTTCTATCTAGACAAACTGCTTGATGACGGCAGTGTCGCATACATAGTTAAGGTGGTGAGACGCTTGCGTTTAGCTACGTAGAGGAATTTAACAATCTCTGGTGGTATGTCGTATCCCATTCACTTGTCGGGAAATACATCGTGGTCTGCTGCATTGGCGATGGCTAATAAGCCTAGTGGCCCGCCGCGATATGCGTGGCAAACCTGGTGCGGTGGCATTAATGGGCTAACCTGAACGCCTCTAAGTCAGAATTCCGGTATATTGCGCCAAAGCTGTGTTTCACCTGAAAATGCTGTCCTCTGGGCCGTCACCGAGGTGCGGGAGCTCTGGCAGCTTGTATGGTGGTCCTCGCCCCCAATGAGGCACGGTGTCGTTTGCATTGTAATGCCTCGCGTTTCCATGACAGCCTCACGAGGGGAACCGGTGCGTCTGGGTCGCCCACTGAGGAGTGGCACAATGTCTTGCGCAGAATGGCGACGCCGCCGTGTTAGAAGCGCATTATGCATGGCACGATCTGTGCTCTCATGGGTGTCATATACCGCGTGTATCGGTGCTCAAAAATTGTTTTCGAGCTGTAAAATTGTGATTGGCTGGCAGCGAACCTTTCTGCCGACTGATGCAGGTCCATTCGAGATCTTACAAAGCCTGTGTCTGCCTTCGAATAACAGTTCTCCGCTCTCTTTGGGCCTCCGGCTATTTCCACTGAAATCCAACTCAGATTAATGTCATTGTCCCACAGAATAATATACTATGTTGTAGGGTGTGGTAGATTACCATATCCGTGTTGATTCTTGTCTAGGATAGAATTGACCTTGTGAGTGTTTGATAGTGCCGTAGGCAGGCCCTCGTTGCTCTTGCGGAGCGACAATTCGCCAATGGCTTGCCGTTACTGCCACTGACCATATTGGGATAGTTTGTCAGCCAAGGACCATCCCGACCTTGGGTGGGGCTATTCAGGATTCGTGCGTCACTGTCTGCTTATGATACTGGTTTCCATACTGACTACATATTCATCGGTTGGGCACTGCGACTTCGCGCGAGTGTTGGCAATTAGTCCCCGCCTTGTGGTTGATTCCCACTGTCATTGCCTATCTGGGTACGGCCACGACAGGTTGCTTGCCTGTGTCCTGCCTCGACGGCAGTTCCTTCGATGTGCTGCCAAGTCAGTCTGTCTCGACGTCGCTCTCTCCTGGGCCCGCATTCGATGCAGATATGCTTCAGTTCAAACCCATTCTCGGAGTAATGAGTATATCGCAAATGGGTTCCCAGGTCTGGCGCCCACGTCAGTGCCTGGTGTGTGCCACGGCTTGCCCACGGCATACCCAGGGCAGAGTCGATATCGCGTTGACGGTGTTTCGCGTTTTACCTCTGATGGGTGCCGACGGCTTCCCACGTAGCTATGCGGTCGGTGAGTGTATTGTTGCCATAGGGCGACCTATGGCCAGTGGTAAGCCATGCGAAGCCATGGCCTGCAGGTCTGTCATGGTTGCCTTAG
>FXXK01002536.1:0-2500 GCA_900184695.1 Betula pendula | reverse complement strand
ATGGCAAGGCATGGCTGCCCATGGCATGCCTTGTGTGTGTGCCACGACAAGTCATGAGCGTGCCAAATTGATTTTTGCCCGTGCAAACCTTGCAAATTGTGCTTCTAAATTCATTGCATGACACTTGGAATGTGTCCCATGCTTCATCTCCCACTCACTACCCATTTTCTATTTTTTATGAATTTTCCTATTTTTTCAATTAAAAAATTAAAAAAATATATTTTTTTTCAAAAACGTAAAACTTGGCAGGCTGAAGGTATGATTTTTCTAAGCATGTGTGCAAAATATCTCGTCCAAACTCCAAGTATTGCTTCAAAAAATGCCTTGGTGTGTGCCATGGCTTGCCCATGGGCTGCCCATGGCAAGCCATGGCCTGCCCATGGCATGCCTTGGTGTGTGCCACGACAAGTCATGAGCGTGCCAAATGATTTTTGCCCGTGCAAACCTCCCAAATTGTGCTTCTAAATTCATTACATGACACTTGGAATGTGTCCCATGCTTCAACTCCCACTCACTACCGATTTTCTATTTTTTATGAATTTCTCTATTTTTTCAATTAAAAAAATTATAAAAAAAAATTATTTTTCCAAAAAACGTAAAACTTGGCAGACTTGAAGATATGATTTTTCTAAGCATGTGTGCAAAATATCTCGTCCAAACTCCAAGTATTTCTTCAAAAAATGCCTTTATGTTTCCTCGGACAAGGTGATGTTTCCTCCTGCCAGATGGGATTCGGACTTAAGAGCTCTTTAGGGGGGCATGCAAGCTGAAAAACTGGCGGACAAGGGACTTCGCCCACACACCCCCCCCGCCATGGGCATGCCTAGCATGCCCATGGCGTGGGCACGAGCCACACTTCCCGTGCCCGTGGGCGGGGTGGTGGTTGTGGCGGCCATGGCGGCCGCCGCACAAGTCCCGGCGGATTTTCGAGGAATTGCTGACAACGTGATCTCGATGATGCCGTTCTTCGTGGAGCTTCCTTGGCAGCACGCCTGTGCAACTTGGATGGTGTTTGTCACCCAATGCTGCGTATGGGCAGTCGGCGATAGCAAACTAGCTGCGTGGCTAGTCTTCATGGTGCGACCCGTGTGTGGGCGTGGGCTGTGGGTTTGTGTGTGTGTTAAAAGTTGTTTTTCACTGAAAATTTTGCCTCATGGTGGTGGAGCTTGCGTTCTTGGTAGTTTCATTGCTGTCCCATGCACTCGGGAAGGTGTTGTGCATGGGCAGCTGATGGTGCCGCCTTGGCAATGGCTGTGCTCTCATGGGGTAACCCGGTTTTGCTCAAAAAGTTGTTTTTCACTGAAAATTGTTGGGCCTCATGGTGGTGGAGCTTGCGTCTTGGTAGTTTCATTGCGTCCATGCACTCGGAAGGTGTTATGCATGGGGCAGCTGATGGTGCCGCCTTGGGCAATGGCTGTGCTCTCATGGGGCTAATCCGGTTTTGCTAAAAATTGTTTTTCACTGAAAATGTTGGCCTCATTGGGCTGATTCGGTTTCACTGAAAATTGTATTTCAAAAATTTGGCCTCTTGGGGCTGATTCAATTCGGTTTCACTAAAAATTGTTATTTGAAATATTTGGCCTCTTGGGGCTAATTCAATTCGGTTTCACTGAAAAATTGTATTTCAAAAATTTGGCCTCTTGGGGCTAATTCAATTCGGTTTCACTGAAAATTGTATTTCAAAATTTGGCCTCTTGGGGCTGATTCGGTATGATTGTCCCTCATGGGTTGATCCCCTTTGTATCGGTTTGCTTGTCCCTTCGGCAGAGTTTCATGCACAGCGGTCTTCGCTCGGCGTCATCCGATGCTTCTGCATTCTCGGCTAGCCATCATGGTTGGTGGGGTTGTGGTTCGTTTGGTGATGTTGTGCGTAGTGTACGTTATGGCATGTGAGTGGTGGTAGGGTTGTATGGCTTGGCAGGCTCTGTGCTTGTGCATCGAACTGTTGGGCGTGCTCCCCTCATGTTGGTCCAAGCGTGGTTGACACCTTGGGTGGTTTAGGGGTTCTTGTGTTGCATACCTGCCTTGACGGAATTCGTTCCTCGTTGACCCTTTTCCTTGCCATCGCCCTTTTGGGTGTTGGCAGGACCTCGAACTGTCCACGTGCTACCATGCAGGCCACGCTTTGTTGCTTGCTTGTCATGGACCATGTGGGCATTCTCGTGCTCTTGGATGCGGAAAGTATTGTGGGTGTGGGGCTCTTGTCTCTGTTTGCCCAAACCGAGTGTTCTCGGCTTGATACGCACGATTTGTTGTGCCTGCCCTTGACTTCACCCCTCTTTTGGGTGTAGCAAATGGTCTTGTGCGGTGCGCATCGGAAAACGAATGCTACCTTGGTTGATACCTGCCAGTAAGTCATATGCTTGTCTCAAAGATTAAGCCATGCATGTGTAATTATGAACTAATTCAGACTGTGAAATGCGAATGGCTCATTAATCAGTTATAGTTTGTTTTGATGTATCTGCTATCGGATAACCGTCAGTAATTCTAGAACTCTCTT
>FXXK01002535.1:1946-18572 GCA_900184695.1 Betula pendula | reverse complement strand
TCCAGTAAACCCGACCCGAAAGTCACGACCCGGAAACTAAACGGGTTTCCGGGTCGTGTCGGGTGACCCGCTCATTAAACGGGTCGTGTTTCGGGTGACCCGTTTATTAAACGGATCGTGTCCGGGTTTACCTTAACGGGTTAACGGGTCAAGCGGGTTGACCCGAACCCGACCCGTTAACCCGTTTTGACAGCCCTAGTTTTGATTGACAACTGAATATCCTTGTGTTGGTTTGTAGAGTCCTACCGCCTAAGTCTATAATGAGTGTCATATTTGAAATGGAACATATTTTTTGAGGATCACTAATTGGCTTGACAATTTGAACTTTTGTATTTCTTGAAATTTGCCCATTAAGTTTAAACTTCAAAATGAGGATGAAAAGGGAAAAATTAAATTCTAAAGTAACTTTTTGTGTATGAAATTAATGAAAGCGGTGAGCAGTGAGAGAGTAAAAGGACTCCAGTGGATTTTTGAAGCAATAATACTTTTTTTGAAAAGAAAAAAAAAATCAATCTACCGTTGCTGTTGTGTTTTTTTTTGCACTGTCCTTTGTAGTTTGAATGGATCTGTTATTACTAGGAGGATCATTGCCTCAATGGGAGGGACATGTTCTCTCCTAAGACTCGTATGTTAATTTTATTGAGTGTCTTTAAATATTTAAAAATATCAATTAGGTGACACCACTTGCTTTAACAAAATTGAATCACTNATAGTCAGTCCAACATATCGTTATTGATGTAGTCATTTCAGTGAAAAAGCAGTTTTATATCATATAGAATGTGATTTAATCATTTTAGTAGAAAAGGCTAGGTTAGTATATCATGCCAATTTTGCAAAAGCATCGTTCTTTAAGTAAGGTGTTATTTTGTAAAGTTGATGTTTAAATACTTTATAGTAATTATTTTTGATAGGAAGCCACCACTTACTCTATCTCAGCTTAGTCAAATCATCATTTCGAGTCCTAACGTTAGTGGTAACCAGTTGCCTGCAACCAACCACCACTTTTTTTGGCATGTTAGCAAGCTCTAAGATCTTGTACTTTTGCAATTTGGAGGCTAATATTTATGGAATTCCCATCATAATGTAGCTGTTATGCTTCGATGATAAGAGGGTCTTCGATATTTAGTTCTTCAATTAGTGGAAATCTTTTCTTTTTGGGAGCTTTGTGAGGAAACATCTTGTTCTAAATGCTTAGAACGGATTTAAATTCTTGTTTTTCTATTAGGTTAAGTGGTGGTTAATGATTTTTCTTCAAATGCATGCGAGGGACACTCTACAATAAAAAAATTCAGACTAATTTTAATTTGGAATTTTCTTTTTCTTTCATATTGTTGTCTACAGGTTTTCAGCCAAATGGGCAAGCTCCAATTTCTTCTACCGACAAGCCTTTAACCCCCAAACTCGAGCTAAATGGAATGATATTGCAGCAGTTCTCCTCCTCCAGCGAGGACTTAAGGACAGATGAATTCTCTCAAATTGTCAATGATTTTACGACCTTGCATGCATAGGAATTGCTATTGAAAGCTGGTAAAGTTTTCATTTCATAAAATAATATTTTTGATAAGTCAAATTGCTTTGGTTTTTAAGGCAAAAGATAAATGATATTTGATCAGTAAAATCATACGCCATTATTGAGTTAATGCAACTGTATAGCGAGGTTTGTATTATAAGAAGCTTTTCTTTTAGGGAAAAAGAAATAAAACAATTCTTAAAAATATAATTACTCTCCCTTTATGGAAAAGATGAAAAGGCGATACTATGTTGGCCTTTGCTTCAACAGTGTCAGTATACCTTTAACGTAAAGGGGCTTTTTATTTTTATTGTTTTTAAAAATACGATGAGGAAGAAAACACTCTGTAGAAAATTTCCTAAGCACATCTTAGGACATGTTAGGTACCGTGGAATAGTTTATGAGTCAAGAAAAATAGTTACCTCTCTGCGACGCAAATATACCTTAAGTAGTTTAAAGAATCTGTTTCCTGTGTTGTCTGAGATCCATAATCTTTAACTGTTTAATGAATTAAGCAGGCAAGTCATGGTTCTCAGCAATAGAAGCATACACAAGGAGAACAAAAGGGCCGCCCCAACAAAAACTGTGATGATAGTTACCTTATTAGCCACCACTAATTTATCTCTTGTACCAAAAAACAAAAAACTCTAGTAAGAGCTCCAGCAAGTCAAATTTCACAAGTTTACAAATGCACCATAATAGTAAGGATTTCAAAATAGAAATGTATCAATCAATTTTGAGAGCCTTTGCAATGGAAAACATATGATTTTTTATTTTTTATATATGTAATATCAGAAAAATAAGAGGTACAAAGTTCGTTTCTAGGCAAGTAGTGTCTCTTGGATAAGTTCACATTCTTTGGTTTCAAGATTTTCTTTGGTAAATACTCACTCAACTCATTCTTACGGGATTAAACCCATCACCCTCTATCCCTTGTTTATTTTGGAAGCAAATGGCATTTGGTCCAAAAGCAGTTGCATTTTGGAGAAACATAGAATTAACCAACAAATATGATCCTCTGGGTACATCATTGAAATGAATTTCTTACACCATTTTCTAGTTTCTTGTTTTTTTAATGTCAAACATCATGATCTTTAACATTTATACATATTCGCATTGTGAAATATATATTTTTTTGTCTTATACATAGGTTTTGATGGAATTGAGATTCATTGGGCTCATGGTTACCTAATTGACCAGTTTATGAAAGATGAAGTCAATGATCGAACTGACCAAATGGTGGATCCCTTGAGAATCGTTGTCGATTTGCTCTGGAAGTAGTCGAAGCTGTTGTTAATGAGATAGGTGCAAACAAAGTTGGAATAAGGCTATCTCCTTTTACAGACTGTATGGAATCTGGAGACTCTAATCCAAAAGCATTGGGCCTTTACATGGCGGAGTCCTTAAACAAATATGAGATTCTCTATTGCCACATGGTTGAACCAAGAATGAAGACTGTTGGAGAAATAAGTTACTGTCCAGACAGTCTTCTGCCAATGAGAAAGGCTTTTAGGGGTACTTTTCTTGTTGCTGGGGGTTATGACAAGGAAGATGGGAACAATGCCATTCTTGAAAACCGTGCAGATCTTGTTGTTTATGGTCGTTGGTTTTTAGCTAATCCAGATTTGCTTAGGAGATTTCAGCTCAATGTTCCTCTCAACAAGTACAACAGAGATACATTTTACATCTCCGATCCTGTTGTTGGTTACACCGATTATCCATTCCTTGAAGACACTACTGCCTAAGTTTGCAAAGGAGCCTAGAGAGAGATTCTTGAGAACTTACCAGAGCCATGGCTTTGTAGAGATCCTTTGCACTCTTTGAGACGAGATATGAGAGAAGAGAGAGAGAGAGAGGTTTGGGGTTTGTGGTTTGCGTTTTGCGTGGAGGGAAATATAGGGGCGGTTATGAGTGAGCGATCCAGCAAGGGTTTACGCTTTACTTTACACACACCAAAACCAAAAAAGGCTTTCAAAGATGCGGATACTGGTCGTATATTCTCTCGGATATCTATGGGCATGTACGCAATTTTAATCGGCCCATTTTGGAATGCCTAGTGATGTTACTAGAAGGCTTCTTTGGGGCTGGACCAAGCGAAAAGGTTGTTCATGCAGTATATGCACACACGGTTACTTTTATGTAATTTTTAAGAATTACAATTGATTTGTTGAATGGTGAACACGGGGATGACATGTATATCTATAATATAGTATATAGCGGATAATATATATAGGTATTTATATATATAGGTTATTAATTTGCTAAATAATTTGTTGATTCTAATCAGTAAAAGGACGAAAGTTATTTTGATTTATATGCTATGGTAATAATATAAAGTCACCTACATGTTTATCTTGTGTCTACAAAAGTGACGCCAATTTTAAAATTACCATTAGCTTCAAATGTTAGAAATAATGATCACTTCATAAATTTAATACATCTTTTTGTTGACACAAGATAGAATAAATGTGAGCGATATATAATACTCATGTTTACTCCCCTCTACTATTCATCCACTCCTTTGGTAAAGCGCATTGTCACCCATTCCCATTGGAGTCAACAAGATTACTCCTTTCAATGTCCAATTCATGTCTTCAACTAAAAATCTTGTTCATGCTCATTTTTTTTTACAAGTCATTGGGTATCTATTAAATGGTGTAGCGGTATTTAACGTATTTTTGCTTCAACATGTATGCGTGCACCTTTTTCGTATTTCTTTTGTTCTTTACATTTCTTAAACATACAACATATTTTTGTTTTTTTTCTTTGTTCTGTTACCTCCACTCTAACAGGAAGGCTTTAATGCATTGGCAGGATCTTCCTGACCTTTGGAAAGGGCAAAGAGGAAACTAGCAACTGTGAGTGACTGACTGTTAACTTGGGAGCCAGGTTTTTATGAAGTTGCTTGCGTTTGTGAAGTAGATTTAGACTACGAATTTTGCAACTTGAGTTATGTATTTGGATTTTAGATTTATATGATTTAGATTTGAAGTTCGTATTTTTTGATTGTGAAATTATTTGATGTTTATTACGTTTTAGATTTGAATTATGTATATTTAATTGTGAAATGTATTTGATTTGTGGATTTGAATTGGTATGTAGAATGGTTGTGGAGGAGTATATTTTTGATTGTGTAGGTATTTGAATGTTAGGGGTGGCCCAATTTTTTTACACGACCCGCCGAACCCGACACGAACACGACACGAAAAACCGGGTTTGGGTTTAGCCTTATCGGGCTTCCGGCGATTCAAACGGGTCTGACCCGTTTGATGACCGGCTAAGATTACCGGGTCAAACGGGTGCAACCCTCCGAGAGTTAACGCGGCTGACCGTAACCCGGCTGTAACAAAAAAAAAAAAAAAAAAAAAATGGCTAAAAGCCTAAAAATCAACCCGTTAAAAGGTGGCACTGACCCTGTTATTTTTCTAAAAAAATAAAAACTAAAAGGATAAGGCCTCTCAGGCCTCTCTCCAATTCGATAGAACAAAAAAAAAAAAAAATAGGATAAGCTCTCTTTCTCTTCGCGCAGGACCCACAGTCTTCTTGGAGTCTTGACTTCTTCGTACAACTTGTCTTCCCAGGAGCTCACAGCTCACAGCTCTCAGCCCGCACCCCGATCCCTTAGCCTAAGCACTTCAATCATCTCTCTCTGATCTCTCTTCCCTCTCTCTCGCGTCTGGCACAGCGCCCGATCTCCTCTCACCTCTCTCTCCGTCTGGCACGCGCACTGGATTCTCCTCTCCCTCTCTCTCGGTCTGGCCACGGCCGCCGATCTACCTCTCCCTCTCTTTCGTCTGGCACGCCGCCGATCCCTCGGCCTCTCTCTCCGGTCTGATCAGATCTCCCTCTCCTCTGTCAGTCTGTTGCCTGGTTCGGGTACTTGGGTCGGTTGAATTATTCACCGGGCAACACCGACCGTCAACTAGTTGTTCCCCCAGCCGTTGACGGGTTGGGGGTCGTGTCAACCCGCTTAATAAACGGGTTGGGACACGACACGACCGTTAATAAACGGGTCATGTCCGGCGGTTTTAGGTTAATCGGGTCAAGCGGGTGACCCGAACCTGACGTCGTTAACCCGTTATTGAACCCCATATTTGAAGTATTTATGGATTTTGAGACTTATTATATAATAATTTAAAAAAAAAAAAACGAAATTCCTGACGTTTTGGCCCACAAATCGTCAGGAAGCTGGACGATTTGGCCTCCTGGATCGTTTGGGGCAAAACCATCGGGTTTTTTCGACGGTTTTGCCCCCCAAACCGTCATGGAAAAAAATTCCGACATCGAATTTTTGCTGGGTTGAAACCGCTCAGGAAGTAATTTTACCTAGTTGCCTGACGGTTTTTACACCTTTTTTTTGTTTGTAGTGCACCTTCCTTAGCCCGACGTGGGTCCGAATTCAACCTATAATTTCAATCCTCTTGCCCCAAAAACAGTCCCAGAAGATACACCATTAACGTCAGGTCAACCCCCTTCATCTCCAGAACAACATAGCTTCTCAAATTCACGTCCACCACATCAAACATCATCCTTCTTTTCTTCCACCTCTTCAACCCACCAAATGATCACAGATACCAAAAATAACAGTGTTTTAAACCAAATCATATTGCCCTCTGATACATCCGCTTACTCACCACCCAAGACTTTTTGAGTTGCCTCAATTATAAGAAGATGGAGGTTGGCGACATATCTGTTTCTCCTGCCATTAAGTCCAGTAGCATCAAGCCCGATGAATTTGGCAAATTTGACTTTCTAAGCAATGGGAAGTATGGACCTTCGGTACCCTCTTCTATACTGCTGAATGCAATTGCCCGAGATATGGACTTTTCGCATTAAGAGGACATGCGACGGATCCATTGGGAGGGTATATAAGCCAGATTGTTGCTAAGGGCCTTTCCAGCAACTGGGTATTGATCTCTGGGACACTTAAGGGTATGGTTTGGCAAAGTTTGGTTGAGCTATTGGGGTTGTGCTGTTTAAGTGTGATATACAAGTAGAATGAGATGTTGTAATATTTTTGTATTAAAAATAAAATTTAGTTTTTAAGTGTGGTATTTTTTTGAAATAGGTAAAAAAAATATTTGAGTATGATATAAAATAATTAAAAAAAAAAAAGTTTGTTAAAATATATGAGATGTGATATGAACAATTGGGATTTTTTTTTTTTTTTAAAAAAAAAAACCCACGACAGTACAACCATACTTTTGCCACAGTAACCCTAATCTGTTATCGAAGCCCTATTAACCATCTACACATTATGTTTCTTATTATTGTCAGGGCGGGAATTTCGTCAAAATAATTTCAAAAGATTTTTTCCACGGCGTTTCATATGAAGAGGATATGTTATGGACTCAACCTCCGAGTTTGTCATCACAATTCCAAATCATGGTTTCCAAGCATTCATTAAGGCGTGTATATAGGTCTTCAAAACAAGGCCTTGAAAGCTGTATTGTCGCTTTCAATTCTACACTCGCAAATTTAGGAATTTAACAAGTTCCAAGGCCCGACATTCAATCATAATTTTATTTGAAGATAACCTGTCACAATGTTTAGTTTGGATCATATATATAGATGGACGTCTCTAATTACGGGTTCAAATATTGAAATTGTTTAATGACATTTTGCAGCTATTAAATGTGATTTAGCGTCAAGGATTGGTGAAGGATAACATTACTTTCTGGGGTTGGAAATACCCAAGTTTCTAGGGATGGTTATATGACACAGTTAAGGGCGATACAGCCGTTGCAGATATGTTATTGCCTCAGTAAACCGTATCCGCAAACACATAGGCCAGTTATACTTTAGTCACTACCATTTCGCTGCATAAGCGGGTGTTACCAACCCACTAAATTACACAGTTTAAGCAAAAGCCGACCAGTTAACTACCTATTAGGTAAGTAGAGGCCCTTTTAATGTTTTGAGCCTCTATTTATAGTCTATTTAAACGATTTTGAAACTAATTTTGACATGTTTTAGTGTTTTTTTTTTTTAAGCTCTTAATGTTTTAAATGAACCTGTACCAAAACAACGTTGTGTTGGTGATCTTGTTTATTATATATAAGGGTAGGTGGATGATAACCGCATCCAGCCTATCATAAAAATCGCCTAAACGTATACCGCATTAAGCAATCTTCTCCAACCGCATGGCCAAAGACGGTTATGCGCGTTAGCGGTTAGGCAGTTAGCACTGGAGGCAGAAATATAGGTCAGTCGTGGCAAACACTACAACTGACACTCAAATGGTGAGATTTAATCACTTCGTCAAGAAAATTGGAGTTGCAAGTTAAATCCAAACCGGTTTTGTTATTGTGATAATATTGGCACAATTTTTTTAACTTCAAATCGGGGTGTTTCAATGTCTAAACTAACGCACATTAAGATTGAATATCACTGTCGTTTGAGACATGCGTTGCTTCCGATCCAATTGAAAGTATTCGGTTTATATGAAGTAAAGGTCAAATTGCTTAACATTCTTACCAAGCCCTTGAGTGGTCAATGAAATTTGTAACACTTGGATCAAACGTAGGACCGCTACAAACGGAGCGGTATTATATCATCACGCATAACCGATAATCGCATAACTGGCTTTTGTAGCACGGTTATAAAAAACCATCTAACCAACATATGGGGTGGAGCGATAGTAGTTTTAGGAGTATAGGTAAACGGTAATAACCGCTAACGGCATTCTCTCGTATAATATATTTATATATTTTATATCATCATTCTTTGTTGTTTATTCACATGGCTGTTTGGGTGACAGTAATTGTATGCTTTGAGTTTCCAATATGAATGGTTCTTGAATTTGTAAATTTTGTAAACGCTTAGACGTGTAATTATCAAGTTGGTCTATTGATATTGTAGTATATATGTTAGGTTGCAATGTCGGATTAGGAGAGAGCAAATTGAATTTCAATTTTTTTCTTCAATCTCACAGAATGTCTTTTTTTTTTTTTTTTTTTTCCCTTAAAAGATGCCAAAGATACTAAAACAAAAAAAATCAGCCCTAAAAAGAGGCCAAAGGAAGACCGAAAATTTAATATAAGCCAGGATGACCACTATATAAAATGCAGTTGATCCGGGTGATTTGTGCCGCAAATAAACCGTTAACTGGCTATTATTAAATAACCGCTAACTGCCTAAGGACGGACCGGTTCACGATTATGAAAATAAGATAACCGGCATATAAAGCAGTTGCGATTATATGCAATAATTATTATCGAACAGCGTGTACACCCTTAATTCAAACCTCAAAACTACGTGATATTCCGTTGGATTTGCGGGGTTTATTAGATGATAAAAAGACTACACATAAGTTCGTAGAAGTTGTATTAATAATGCAGCAGGAATTACGTTAGAATATCAATCACTGGTATAGAAAGAGTTTGTAATGGTTGTAGTGGATAAACTGATAAGGTATTGAGTTTAATAAAATTTTTGTAACGTGTAGTGGATAATTGATAATGTTGTAATTCAATTATAAATGCAAACAATTCCATCTAGTGAATTTTTCGGGAGTCAAGCCTAAAACAAAGTATTCCTCGAGTTTTATTAAAACTCCTGTCACGGACTTAAAAAGATATCCACACCATTTGATGACACGCAAACTCATTGGAAAGATAAATTTTAGGCTTTGAGGAACGGTGTACATTGCTGATTTTGAGCAATCTCATTTCTGTCATCTTTGAGAAGGCTTCACATTCAACTGTTCCTCTTTTTGTTGAGGTGAATTAAGAACTATGCTTGAACTACCTATGTTCCTAGTCACTGATGAACAATGAATTAATTCGCATGCACGGTGAAATAATTCGCAAAAATTGTATATTAAATTTTGCATAGATACATATTAATTCTCTCTAAGTGTTGTGTGGTATATGTAATATATATATATTAATCAACTACCAGTTAAGCATTATTCTTTAGTACATGTGAAGAACATCATCACGAAAGCCATAACCTATTGCGTCGACCAGGCACTTCAAAGGATTCACGACGAATTATTTCTTGGCCCCATTTCGTTGTAGCAAAGAATGCATCCACAATTTACCGTTCAAGTAGGTGTTATGAGAGATTGCTCATTCTTATAGTACAGAAGAACATCCTCACAAAATGCCGGGCCATAATCTACTGTGTTCAGACCATTGCTCTTTACAGGATTCACGAAATTGTTTTGGGAAATATTACCCATCGTTGACCAGCCCATTTCGTGACTCATATGGACTAATACAAGGTCATTTGGATAAGGTAAACTGATGGGCTGATCAAGGCCCATTGGATTCATTAGATTGAAAGAAAGGAGAATGTAGTCTAATACGGATTTTAGTTATCCTAGGTGTCTCAGTATTTCGTAGGACTCAGTCTCAAATAGTTCAAGAGGTTTAGTCCTGAGAACATTATCTTCGATTCCCGATGTTCCAGAGAGATAAACATCAACATATCCAGGGAATTTCGGAATAAGGTCTTATCTCCTCCTTTGGCTAAATGGGAATCCTACTCAAACTCCTTTTATGAGTTAAATGTTGAGTCAACTAGAGGAGACCGAAATCAATAGAAATGTAATGCCTATAAATAGAAAAACATCCCCAAGTAAAAGGTACGATAAAAGGTACGAGAAACTTATGCTACTTTAAACTTAGATATTATTCACCCAAAAAATTAACTTAGGCATCGGAATGAGACCAATTGGTACCCCAGTAAGTTCATTTGACTAATCTTGACGAATTATTTCTTAGCCCATTTCTTATAGTACATAATTATTTCTTTGTCCTTGAGCACATCTATATTGATGTCTAGGTAATAACCAAAACTTTTTAATATGTCCATTGTTTGATCCAAGTACCTCCTTTGAAAAAACATGCAATGTCTATAAATATTTTTTTTCTCCGAATCCTTTAGTCTGACAAAGCCTATTTGAAGTATATCCAAAATTTCTCTATTAGGATTTCCTTTTAGTTAATATCGAGCACTTTTCCATGCATCTGTTCTTCTACCAAAATAAGGAGGAAACCAAAACTCTAACAGCTAAAGGAAGGCCTTTAGCATAATTCTGTTTAGGATAGGGTTTCTTGAAGGCTTTCCAACTAAATAGTATGAGATGAAAAAAAAAAAAAAAAACCAAATAGTATGAGAGTTTCATCATTGTTTAGTGCCTTAAGGGTATATATATCATCCACACCATGCATTTTCAACACATGCTTATCTCTACTTGTCACAATGATTTTACTTCCTTGGCAGAACCAATAGTAGCTTCCTGCTAATGCTTCTAGTTGCCTTTCTCCATCCACATCATGAAGTACTATAAGAACTTTTCCAATACGTAGTCTATTCTCTATCACACTTACGCTAGAGTCTCCTACAAATTGAATAAGATTCTCTCTATTTCAGATGAAATGATATAGTTAAGATTTAAAGTTTTATGCATCTAATGATGTTCATAATGTCAATGTTGGCACGTCTTTTAAAAAATTTAAATAATTTGTCATCATATACATCGTTAGATGAACCAACTTTAAATCTTAATAATGAAAATCGATACTTTCCAAACTAAATAGGATATTTTCATATTGATTATTGTTGGGCAATAAATTTACATTTAATTGTTTATGCGTTGCAATAGATCACATCTATCATCACATGTAAGGGTATACAAGCGGAGCGGTTATTAACTATTAACAACTGCTTACCGTATGATCGCCTAGGCCGGTTGTGATTAACAATTTTAAGAATTGACGAAAGCGGTTAATAACTAGATAACGGATAACCGATTTTATTATATATATATATAAATTTTGATTGGCATTAGAAAGCTAGGATGTTCTGCAGTTTCTATGCATGGTATCTCCTCAAGTACTTATTTATGTAAAAATTGTCAATGCTCAAAATAAATAAGGTGCTACAAAGTCATCTATTGAATGTTGCCAACAAGAAAACCTCCCATTTCAAACTGAAATCAAAGAAAAGCAATTTTGAAAAAGCAATTCATCATTTTTAGAAAAACAAGCACATAAAAAGGGAGAACTTTTCCTAACATTACATACCTGCCAATAGCCCTTTTTTAGTGATTGGAATATGAGTAGAGTTTCTTTAAAGTGATTTGGATCAACCCACCAAAGATAATTTTACCTCCCTCTTTGGCATCCGATTACAGTTAAGCTAGAATGCAAAAACCTCTTCCTTTACAAGACCTTGTTGCACCATATTGTACTTTTTTTCTAATCAAGAATCATTCTAACCAAGGCATGAGATTTTGAAAAAAGCAAAATGTACCATTATTTACTTTGAAAAACAATTAGCGGTTAATAATTGATTTTCAATAATCACATAACTGTCGGTTGCGATTAACCGCTAACCGGTCAAACAATTATGATTATTTAAAAATGATAATTGTCTAAAACAATTGTAATTAAAAGAGAATAACCGCAACTGCTTTTATGTTCCAAAATTCACATGTGCTTGTATTGACCATTATTTAATTATGCTGTATTCTTATAAATCAATACATGTGAGAATGCGGTTGGATTTGTTGATTGATCGAAAAAAAAAAGGTTTGATTTGTTAGATTTGACATATATAATTTTGTTTTATTAAAGACCTATTTATCCTAAGTCTGGATCCGGTTCGGTCTCTTATGTTTTTTTTATGAAACTCCACTAACCTTACGTCCAAATTCATAGCAATAATTATGTATCCTCCACTATTTTATGAATCTCCACTATTTATCCTAAGGAGCTTCAAGCATTTTTTTTTTTTTTTTTTTTTTCTATTTGTGAACTCTCTTTCAATTATTATGTATTTATTTCTTTCTGCCTTGCAAAATTACTGGTATATTGAATGTCCACGTCCTTAGATTTTGTCTAATGAGGTTTTGTCGTACTCATGATGAGTTGCCAAAGGGTAAAAAGGTCAAAGGCGAGTGCCGGTTGCTGGTTGTTGGCAGCAGTAAGCGCAATCGTCACTTGTATGTGACATTAAATATAAGAATAACAATTTCCCCCTTTCCCTTTTTATCTCAGAAAAATATATATATATAAAAGAATAACAATCCCCATTAAAATAGAAATCAAATCGGTTCAACGTCGAAAGAAAACAGGAACAATTAAAAATGGGTCGATAAAATATAAGTCCGATCCAATTGAAATTGTCCCTAACAAGTTGCTGAAGTAAGAAGTCACTGATTAACGATTACTAAGTATAAGATGATTAGCTTTAGTTTAAAATTAGGGATAACTTTATTTAACCTATAAACTTTTATTATTGTTGTAATTAATTTTAAAATTTTAAAATTTTTTAATTAAATATATCAAAATTTTAATTTTTTATAATTTCATCATTTTTATTAGAATTTAAGATTAAATTAAATAGTTAAAAAGTAAAATAACCTTTATACCTTTATAAAATTTATAAAATTACAAAATTCTATTAATCAAATGAAAGCCTCTTCAATACGGATGGACTGGAGTACAAGAGTTTTACATCCCACAATAATATGTTAACAACTCAACCAAAATAAAAACTCAACAAAAAACACTTAGAATGAAATACACTGAATCAATACCCTTAAACAACCAAATCCACCAACCTCCACCGGTGGAGGAGCAGATTGTTAGTGTGGAGAAGCAAATCGCCGGTGGGACCACACCAAATAGAGAGAGAGAGGTGGTGTCGCAAGGGGAAGAGAGAGAGAGAGGGGAGGGGGCATTTCCGCTGCTGGCCACGCGGCCAGACCTGGCCATGGGCTGCAGCCAGATTTGGCCGTGCTCCGGCCAAGCAGGGGGGAACAGAGAGAGAGAGGGGGAATAGAGAGAGAGAGAGAGAGGGGGGGGGGGGTTTCGCCGCTCATTGCGCCAGGTCTGGCCGCGTGAGCGGCGAAAAACCCTCCCTCTCTCCGCCCATTGCCACCAGCACCACCAACCATCGCGCTAACCAGTTTTGCCGAGCCCACACGTCAATCCTCCGACAAATCCACCGTCACTGTCGCCTCCAAGCCTCAACGAAACCCACAGTTGTTTCCCACGACAGCACTGCTCACACCGCTCTGTTCCCTTGCGTTCTCTCTCTCTCTGTTCCCTACCCCTGCGTCTGCGCACAACTAGATCTGGCTGCGGCCCACGACGAGGTTTGGCTATGAGGCTAGCGGCGGAAAATGCCCCCACCCCCTCTCTCTCTCTCTCTGTTCGGTGTGCTCACTGGCCGTGCTCCGGCCAGCGGCTGAATCAGGTCGTTTGCCGCCAACCACGGTGGCTTCGTGGATAACGTTTGGCGGAGGTAAGTGAAACTAGTGGGTTGTGGATCTGGCGAGAGAAAAAATCTTGTGTGTTCAACTCCATCCTATTTAATGTATTTTGTTGGTTGTCAAACCCTTATTGATGGTTGTAAAACCCTTATTTTACATGTATTTTGTTAAGTTGTCAAGCCCATATTGATGGTTGTAAAACCCTTATTTTACAGCCCATTATCATCGAAGGTTTCTCTAATCAAATAATTATTTTTTAAAAAAAAACATATGAATATTTTGAGAATTTCTAAGACTACTGTTAATGAAAAATTTTAATGCATGGATGAGATTGTGAAAAATTAAAAATTTAATATATTAAACTGAAGATCGAACTGCTCCATCCGCAGCTACCGACTTCCAATTTTCCAAACGTCATGGCAGACATCACCGATTTTTTGTTTTTGTTTTTCTAACCAATCATACACGGGGTCACGGGAGAGGGGAAGAAGGTAACGAAAAAGCATTTGAAAGAACGTGTTTTTGTCC
This sequence comes from Betula pendula, assembly GCA_900184695.1. NCBI lineage: Eukaryota > Viridiplantae > Streptophyta > Magnoliopsida > Fagales > Betulaceae > Betula > Betula pendula. Next base: position 4,305 of record FXXK01002535.1, on the reverse strand, counting down.
AATTGTATGAAAATAATTTTCAATCTCTTTTGCAAATCCTTTTGCGCTTTATAAATACCCACTTGGGTATTGCGCACTTTTCATTCCCACTTCTCTTGGAAAGCAAAGTAAAAGCACACAGGTAGAAGAACAGGAAAAAGGAATAGAATCATTTTTGAAATGGCAGCTGAAATTCCCACAATTCCTCTTCTTACTCCTTACAAACTGGGGAAATTCAATCTATCCCATAGGTGCGCACCTTGCAAACTCTTCTTTTTTTTTTTTTCTTTCTTTCTTTTTGCTATGATCTTATTATCATTATATGTGATGGGTTTTGTTCGCTTTTCAATGTTTGTGAAAATCCCAGATGGTATAATGACTGTATCTGTTGTAGTAGTGTATGAGTTCTTTTGATTGGTGTGGATTAGTTATAACATGAAGATCAATGTGCTTTCAGTGTAATTTCAATGTTTCATAGTGTAAGAAAAAATGTGTTTNGAGTGAAAAATCTCTTTCTTTTTGTATTTATTTCCTTTTACAAGTAAATCAGTACTTTATTAGAAAGAGGACCTAGAGGATCTTTAGCTTCCTCTCCCCCACTCCGATGCTGCATCTCTTTGAATCTCTCTGTTTTACCCTGCAATCTGGTTATCCTTTAATCATAAACGAACTCAAAGAAAAAGTTATTGTAGATCATATCAATTACTTTCTGTGTCTCTGACAATTAATTATTGTATTACTCACAAGGAAAAAGCATTATATTACACACAAACTTTTGTTCCCAATTCTATTAGGTGATGCTGACTTTTTTTCTTCTTCAATTTGTCAAACCTCATCTAATTTTATAATTGAGTGGTCCATGGCTGAAATTGTGAAGCTGTCCTTATTTCTGCCCTAATCATTTCATAATAAATTGTTTGTTTATTCTTCTCAAGTTTGCTACGGGAAATATATATGTGATTGAGATAATTTTATTTTCTTCAGCATAGAAAGATTTCTTGCTTGATTTAGTTTATTGATCATTTACTTTCTATTTTCAGAGTAGTTTTGGCACCATTGACCAGACAGAGATCTTATGGCAATGTTCCTCAGCCTCATGCTATCTTATATTATTCTCAGAGAACTCTAAAGCGGTCTTCTAATAGCTGAAGCGACCGGAGTTTCTGACACTGCTCAAGGGTAATTTTAAACTATAGTAGTTTGGCTAAGTTCTTCTATGTTCCACATTTTAAAGAACAATCTGTATTTTGAGGGTTCCCTTTCTTGCTTTGAAAAATTTATGAACTATTGAGGTTTCTTATATTGTCAAGGTATCCTGATACGCCTGGTGGATATGGACAAAAGAGCAAGTTGAAGCATGGAAACCCATCGGTAGATGCTGTTCATGCCAAAGGTTGGAATCTTCTTTTTGTCAGATTGTGCATGGGGGGAGGGTTTCAATCAAGGTTTGCTTTTGACTCAACCCTCCTTTATAATTCTCTCTCTAATGTTTAATTGATTGTGACTGAGTGTGTGTCTGTATAGAAGTGGAGGAAGTAGAGACTGTTTCTAAGATGTCTTATGAAACAGCATAAGTTTCATTATAAGCAAAGGAGTGGCTTTGAGCTGACAAATTGTGGCTCTAAAACTATTAATTTGCTAATTTGATTCAGAAGGAAGTATTGCATGTGAACATATTTAGTGGAGATTCATATTAGATGGTAGTTTTGATTAACAGCTGAATATCCTTGTGTTGATTTGTAGAGTCCTACCCCCTCAGTTCGTAATGAGTGTCATATTTGAAATAGAACATATTTTTTGAGGAGCACTAATTGGCTTGACAATTTGAACTTTTGTATTTCTTGAAATTTGCCCTTTTAGTTTAAACTTCAAAATGAAGATGAAAAGGGAAAAATTAAATTCTAAAGTAACTTTTGTGTATGAAATTAGCGAAAGCAGTGAGCAGTGAGAGAGTAAAAGGACTCCAGTGGATTTTTGAAGTAATAATACTTTTTTTGAAAAGAAAAAAAAAATCAATCTACCGTTGCTGTTAGTTATTTTTTTGCATTGTCCTTTGTAGTTTGAATGGATTTGTTATTACTAGGAGGATCATTGCCTCAATGGGAGGGACATGTTCTCTCCTAAGTCTCATATGTTAATTTTATTGTCTTTAAATATTTAAGATATATCAATTAGGTGACACCACTTGCCTTAACAAAATTGACTCACTGTAGTTGGTCCAACATACCGTTAATGATGTAGTCATTTCAGTGAAAAAGCAGTTTTATATCATATAGAATGTGATTTAATCATTTTAGTAGAAAAGGCTAGGTTTGTATAGCATGCCAATTTTGCAAAAGCATCGTTCTTTAAGTAAGGTGTTATTTTGTAAAGTCGATGT
>FXXK01002534.1:25663-36279 GCA_900184695.1 Betula pendula | reverse complement strand
GGCACTTCGTCTAAGTTTGGGTAGAAGGTTCTTCAACTAAATTTAGCAAAAGAATTGTTTGTTCAAACAGAGAGAGAGAGTTAGAGACAATTCTTTGATTTTCTCTCGGTTTATGATCTGTTACAGCAAGACACCGATTGTAATCCCTAGGGAAATTCCACAATTTTATGCGAGAAAAAGAAGAATATCCGTGAAGTCGACCCGTTTCGGACCCGAATATCCGTTGGTTTTGGGGGGGAGGAGGAGAGCGGGGATGGATAGTACGTCTTCGTCGTCGTTGTCGTCGCCGTTGATGCTGACGTCGGGCGCGAGCGGGCGCGTGAACGCGCTGTGCTCGCTGCGCGTGTGGAGGAGCCTGATGATGCTGATCAACGCGTTCGTGCTGCTCCTCCTGGTGCCGTTCCGGCGGGCCACGTCGTCGAGAAAGGACGAGAAGCGTGAGGAGAGCGGTGGGGTCCACCGCCATCAGAGGAAGGTGGTGAGGGTGCCGGCGAGGATGGTGGCGTCGAGGAAGAGCAGTGCGGTGGAGCAGGAAGTGGCGGCCAGAAGAGCGCTGGCGACGAGGAGAGTGATGCAGGATGGTCATGATGATGAGAAGAAGAAGAGCTCGGTGAGGGAGTACTCGCTGTTTGTTACGGCGAGAGGCGACACCATTTTCACGCAGTCCTGGACGCCGGTTTCGGTCAACACCAGGTCTGTTTTTCTGTTCTTTTCCTTTTTCTTAAAAAAAGAAAAAAGAAGAAAAAAAAAGGTTTTGGAAATGCTAAGTTAAATAAAGTGTAGGAAATGCATTAATTTTTATCGGTTTCTATATTCATTTATTTAACATCTCCTTCTATGTTTATGGGAAAAAAAAAAATCTGTTTTTTTCTTTTTTTTTTCTTGGAAATGCCCATTGATTTTTCTTTTCCTTTTTAATTTTCGAAAAATGTTTTCTTTACTTTGGTGGATATTTCATTGTAGTTGAGGAACTGAATCTTCTTTGTTTGGCATAATAAGGGATTTATTTGCTTATAATTGTTCGAATCGTCTCTTTTAAAATAAAATTCAAAGGGGACGCTTAAAAAAATTTAAAAAATTACAATTCAAGGAGTTGTATATTATAGAACTGCAATGTTTTGTGTTTACTAAATTACCATATGCTAATGGAACGGTGCGTAAATGACTGCATTTCCAACATAACTCTGGATGCATGTGACAAATTCTTATTGGATTTGCGTGAACAAAATGTTTATTTCTATCGGTAAAAATGGGATGGCAGAATGACCTATATTTGTCATTTAACCAAAACTCAAATTCTTAATTATCAAAATTAAAAGCCTACCCTTAGTCCCACCAAAACTCAATTCTTAATTATCAAAATTAAAAACCTACATCCTGATCTGCCACGAGTTCAAAACTTAGTAATTTTTAGGTGTGCTATAATTGGCAAGTGCTTGCATCATATCTAAAACGAATAATATGGACTGCAACATTTTATCTGTAATTCCCTATGCCAGGACCGTGCTCCAAGGATCTCGGTACCCAAGAAAAGTCAGCTATCATTTCTCTTGGCTCTTTTTTAATCCAATATATCTTTCATGAGGTACCTCTATTTCATGGGGTCCCCTCCTGTGTCTCTTAAATTTCGGATTGAGATCCCATGCAATAGTTATTGCGTGGGTGCAAAACTCTTTTTGTGGACCTAACAACAAGGCTAAAAACAAAAACAAAAAATCTGTTAGGGTATTTTTTAAGGTGGGTGTTCGCCGGAGGAGGTGGCTTCCTAGGAGTGATTCGGCTACCCCAGGTCCCCAGAGTCAACCAAATTGGCGGTGGTTCAACCACCCCTTTTAGGTAGCAACTTTAGGTGGTCCAGCCACCAAACACCCATAAAAAAACGCTATAATGCCTAAGATTAAGTACATTATAAGTGTCATATGGTGAAAAATGACATCAACGGTCATGTGATGAAAAGTTGTGGTGGTCGGTTGATTCAGGACTTCCTTTTGTTTCAATGTGCAAATCGTAGTTGATTAAGGACTACCATAATGCACAAGATTCCATATATCCAATTAACAGTCAAAGGGAACTGTTTGGAAATTTATTTTGAGTGGACAAATAACGGGTTTATCATCAATCTTTTTTTGTATTGTATTGTCAAAACTTCAAAGGTGTTATTTCATAAGTGTTTTATTTTTTGTTAACTGAATAGAGCTTTGCTATCTTCTACTGATTGCAATATAGAATCTCATGCTAAGCTCTACAGTATCTCCCTCAGTTGGTTCTTAGTGTCTTTAAGTTATACAGTAGTTTCACCTAGGTTTTCAACTCTTCTTATGGGATCAAAGTGCTCATTGTTATGTATTTTGTGCAGGGGACTAGTTCTTATTATGCACGGCCTGAATGAACACAGGTTTGTGATTTGTGCATCATCACAGTTTAGAGGTCATCATGTTCAGTTTACTATAAAGGTTGATTTGTTTCTCAAAAATTTTCTATTATTGGCAACAGTGGCAGATACAATGATTTTGCAAAGCAGCTGAATGCTAATGGCTACAAGGTTTATGGAATGGATTGGATTGGTAAGTCCAAGAAAGATTTTCACCTGCTCACCATTGAGTTTCACCTTCTAACTAAGCCAATGTTTTCTGTATGTGTGTGCTTCCACATGCTACTTAGAGTGTTCAACTTGCTCCAATTTTATTTCAATCTTACCTCTAAGTTACATTGCTCAATTCTTTTTATGGCGATTTACTACCAAATCAGAGATTATATCATACTCTAATTACCTCCTTGATAGACGGAGGGTATTTCTGTGTGTTTGCTTTACAATGATACCATGAACAATAAATCGAAAATAAAGTGATGATATCCCATGTGCTTAAGTGGTGATCTTATTATCGGTATTGCAAGTTATTAACAGATGTGCAGAAGCAAATAATGAGAAATTTTAGGAAAAGGCAGTTAAAACTAGTCTTTAATATGATTAAGATGGGTTCTCTTACTATCAAGAAATATAATTGATGAGCTGTCTTCAGTGGAAAGAAAAGAGCAGCATTATTAAAGTTTAGAAGAATATTGGATTTGCAATGCCCTCACTATGTTTTCGTGAAGCCTATGAGTGTTATTGATCTGATACCTCTATGCGAGGCCTGAATATGTTATAATCCATTGATACCCGACCCCTCAATTTATATGTTAAAAATCCGTTTCTGAGCTTAGCCTTCATTTTTCAGTTTTTGGTGTCAAATCTACACTTTATAAAGAAATGGTGATCGTTTTTTCTCAATGAGTTTTGTAAATAACCTTGCACTTATTTTTTTCTCCCATCAGCTAATCCTTCATAAAGAAAAGGGTTATCTTTAACTTTTGTCCCTTAATTACTGTTTCATAGTATAGAGATCACCTTTCTTCAACGATGCATCTATATTTGGATGTTGCAGGGGTTGAATATTTCATTTGGATGCCTATTGGTGCAAAAAAAGTAACATGTGAAAGCCGCTCTTAATAAGTAAGCTTATTATTTGCACGTTTGAGTCTACCTGCTATGTTTAACATTTGAAGAAGAAGGTGCAAGTTTTAGAAGTGAAGCCAAAGCCACAAGGAACATTATCACTGTTTTATAGGAGCTGAAAAAACAGAAAATTCCCTTCCAGATCTGTCTTCTGAAGTTCTCCCCCTCCCCGATTGGTGGTTGTTTTGAATGGGTATCAAGATTTTTAAGAACATCAAACATTTTTTAAACAAAACTTGCATCCAGATGCTTGTGAGGATGAGACTTTAATAAGGCACTATGCTTTAATATGTTCCTTTAGGTGTTGTTTGTTTGATTTGAATTAAGATCTGAAATTTTCGCATTTAAATCAAAATATCTCTAGGAAACTGGGTTTTACTCTGCTCTACTGTTAGCCTCCTATATCTTGTGTTGAACCCCTGCTACTTGGTGCTTTACTTCACAGCTCAGTAGCTCATAGTTTTTGGTTATGGTATATTTGATCTCATCTATTTTCTTGTTCCTTTTAACACAGGTCATGGTGGAAGTGATGGCCTGCATGCATATGTTCATTCTCTTGATGATGCTGTTGCTGATATGGTATGTTTTGAGGTTCATTAACTAGGGGCTGATGCAAAATAATTAACATGAACCTTTGTTTGTGAATTCTGTCATAGCGCATTGATTTAGTTTAATTGTTTGCCTTTATCGCTCTTTATTTCTGGACAGAAATCGTTTCTTGAGAAGGTTTTAGCTGAGGAGAAACCCGGGCTTCCGTGTTTTTGCGTTGGACACTCGACAGGTGCAGCGATTGTCCTCAAGGTAAAGTTTGGTTGAAGGATGTGACTCTTGCAATACTATGAATCACTTTGATATCTACAGATTCTGATGATATCTTTATAATGCTCTCTTTCACTGACCTAATGAACCTGGAATTTATGCAAGGTTCTCATTTTTTGTGTTTTTTTGCTTGAATAACTTTAGGCAATGCTTGACCCAAAGGTTGAAGCCCGTGTAGCTGGTGCAGTATTAACATCACCTGCCGTTGGAGTTCAGCCATCCCATCCTATTTTTGTGGTGAGAATATCCTTTTAATGAAGTCTTTCTTGTATCCAATTTTCAAATGCTCGTTAGTATAGGAAACGGACAAAATTTTCTTGGGGTTGGAAGCAATTGACATCTATCTTTAAAACACGTGAAAATCACATGTTCTAAGAAAGCATTTTCTTCAATCCAATTTGAAGGAAAACGTTGTCACCAGAAAGCTATATTGAATACAATTTTGCTGAGTATCAAAATACACACCACAAATGTGGCATATGAATAGGTGACTAGGGTCATTTATCATGATCTTATTTCTTCATCGCAGGTACTGGCTCCAATCATCTCATTTTTATTTCCTAGATATCAACTTAGTGCTGCAAATAAGAAGGGCACACCGGTTTCTCGGGACCCCGAGGCATTGATAGCAAAGTATTCAGATCCGCTGGTGTATACTGGATCCATCCGGATAAGGACTGGTTATGAGATTCTCCGAATCACATCCTACCTGCAGCAGAATTTGAGAAAATTGATAGTCCCCTTTCTAGTTCTCCATGGTACTGCTGATACTGTAACTGACCCAAAAGCTTCTCAGAAACTATACGAAGAAGCCTCCTCAACTGACAAAACCATCAAATTGTTAGAAGGGTTCTTACATGATCTCCTATTTGAACTGGAACGAGAGGTTATTGTGAACGACATAATTGAATGGTTGAATTGTAGAGTAGAAGGTTAGGTGGTGCAGCAAGGGCAAAGTATATTGAGAAAGGCTTTCAAGTGAAGCAGAGAAAAGATGGTAGCTGAATAAGAAAAATGCACAATCTGGATAAAAGAATTCCTTGTAACAGCAAATGTTTTCATTTTCTTAGAAGATGAGGATTTCTTGCTTCTTTGAAGGATTTCCCCATTATGATTATTGGCACACGATTGAAAATGATACATCTCAATTAAACGAATACCTATCTTATGTGGTCCACAAGCTTCAAATTTCTACTTTATCTACTCCTGAAACGTGAATGAAGTTTTCGTATGTGTAATCTAAAACGTTAATTACCCTTTTTTTTTTCTTTCTTAAACTACCAGTCATTTCCATATTGACAAAAATACCCATACTTCAGAAAATAAATTTACTTAAATGCCCTTGAAGTTCGAAAGTTTTAGGAAGAAAAAAGCCACAAAAAATGCAAATTTTTTAGTTTTTTTATTTAGTTTTCAATTTTTATTTGAGGGTATTTCTGTCCTTTATGTCTAAAACACATATTTCTTCTGACTTACCAAAGGAGAGGATTTTTGTACCAAGAAATGGTAGTTTGAGGCAATGGAGTGGGGCATGTAGTAATTCATGGGGGACAATGTGCAAAATTGCAAATGAGTGTTAGTTTAAAGAGAAAAAGGTAATTAACCCAATATATAATATAATAATAGGAAGATTGTATAGATGGTTTTGCCAAAATGGATTATTTGTATAGATGGTACTGTACTGAAAAGAAGTCTTCCCCCCATCATACTAGTCATTGACATGGGAAATTCTGAAGGCTTATTAGAAGATAATTTGTTTCAGATAAAAAACGAAGTATATTTCGATATTTGATCCGAAACAAATTATCTTCAGATAAGCCTTCAGAATTTCTCATGTCAATGACTGCGTATGATGGGGAGAGAAGTACCATTGTCCACCGGAGATTTTTATGTGGAAGTCTCGGATGAAGTAGACATGAAGGGCCGGTCATATAAAATTACTATCACGCTTGTGAATTATGAGCTCAAGCTTAGCAGGTTGGACGATTATGTAAGCGGGCGTACGTCTCATGTCAATCCCATACAATATATTACGGGCAATGAATCTTGTAATGATGGAGAACCCACATAGGCAATATGATCTCTGTTGGTCTGGGTTTTTTCCAAAAGCACATAAGGAAGAAGAGGATCTTGGAATGGGCATTACGGCATCTAGAGGGTTTCAACCTAGATTACATGCCACCTCCAAGGGTCTAACCATGTGCTTGAACTATTCAGCTTTGCCATTTCAAAAGCGAATGTCAGTCATTGATTTCCTCGGACAGCATATTAACGGTTTTGACATAGAGTCTTTCCAAATGTTTAGGACACAAGTAAATCCTATGACTACTTAACCGGGGGATTCACTGCAAATACTAGCTTGGCTCATTATTGCCGAGATAATGGTCTATTTCTTCACATCCATCGTGCAATGCATGCAGTTATTGATAGACAGAAGAATCATGGTATACACTTTCGTGTACTAACTAAAGCGTTACGTATGTCTGGTGGAGATCATATTCACGCTGTGCTGACGGGTTGAAAGTCTACTTGACTCATCGAACAAGTGAACGGAAGTACACAACTGGAGGGCTAAATTAGAATAGGTCCCCTATTTTAGCGAGATATATGGCAAACATATATTGTATAAGGATATTCCTTGTTTGGCTTTGGGAAAAAGAAACAAGGAAAACCACGTACTTATGGAGTTTTGTGTGTTAGCTGAGGGGCAAAGATATCAAACGGGCATTTGGGTGAATCGACGGACTAAGGACATTTGCTCAAAATCAGTACTGGAGAGAACCCAGACCCAATTTTCATTAACGGAAAAAGAGGCTCAACACTCTTTCTCTCCGATGCTTTCGCTTCCCATTCCCAATCAAGCTTTCTCCGAGTCCGAGCCTCACAAAAAACTCAAAACCTGAGCTCATGATCGCGCCCGCAGAAGCCACACCTGCACCCGAACCTTCGCCTGAGACAGATGAAGGCCGGACCTGCTTTGTACCATCTACTTAAGAGTGGGTTTTAAATGAGGCCTAATCTGTTTATAAACCCGTAGCCCATTAGGAAAAAAGGGCCTTTACCCTTCTGATACCAAACCACTCTTCATTTGACCCAATACCGACGAACTGAATTCTTGAGACGCCGAAGGGATGAGCTTCGGACTTGTTTACGACGGCCCGCGAAGGACTTTCAATCTTCTTTGATCCACCAAGCTCCAGGCCCACATCCTCTTCCCCAATTAAGTGACCCACTTCACCTCTCAAAGCCTCTTCAAGCTCCCCCTATTCCCTTTTTCCTTTTTCCTGCATTGATTTTTTTTTTTTTGTTAAGTATTCCCGTATTAAATTGAAAAAAACAAACAAACAAAAAAACGACAGTACTAGTGTCCTTGCCACTACCACGCACGTCCTCTGCAACGTTAACAATATCGGCAGAAAGTCCTTTCCTCGTACAACTATCGATTGTTGGCGATCTGGGCTTCCGTCGCTGAGGCTTCATGACAGGCGGAGCTTCCTCCACACTGCCTCTGCCCAACCAAAACCTCAATATTAGAAGGATGCACGACCAAACTAGATGATGGAAGAGGATGTCTGGAAGGCTTCAAGGAGAGCAAAGCCCGACCAACCTAGAAAATTGTGAAAGGGCGACAAAATAAATCCTATTCATGGATGGAATAGGTTTTACCACCATAATTTTCCTACATTTTTTTTTTTTTTAAGAAATACTTCCTAACATTCTTTAATACCATCCTTAAGCATTTTTGTCCCACGTGGTAAGATCACATTCAATTGTTTTTTTTTTCTTTTTTTATTCAAAACAAAAATGCAAAATTAATCTTTGGGAGAGAATACTAAAAGATAATATTGAAAAATGTTATGAAGCATCTTTTTTTTTTTCCATTACATAATCTCATCAAAATCAAACAATTACTAAGAAACATTTTCATATTTTCTACTGGTGCAATTTGATGGAAGTATGTAGGAAGGGAAAAAGTCATAGTCAGTTGAGGTGAAATTTGGCATAGCGATAAGTTTTGAGGGAAAAAAAAAAATTCCCTACAAGTGCGTCTTTGGTGAGATTTCCTCCACGTCATTGATAACTATGCGTGAAAAACACCATATAAATTCATGTGTAAGCCGTGCGTTACCGCTGTAACCTACAACTAAAAAAGAATGGCTCCGATTGAAGGAAAACTGTCCAAAGAAAGCTATATTGAGTACAATTTTGTTGAGTATCAAAATACACGACACAAATGTGGGCATAGGGTCATTTATCATCATCGTATTTCTTCATGGCAGGTACTGGCCCCAATTATCTCATTTTTGTCTCCTAGATATCAACTTAGTGCTACAGAGAGGAAGGGATACTGTTTCTCGAGACCCGGAGGCACTGATAGCCAAGTATTCAGATCCTTTGGTGTATACTGGATTCGTCAGAGTAAGGACTGATTATGAGATTCTCCGAATCACATCCTACCTGCAGCAGAATTTGAGAAAATTGAGGGCCCTGTTTGGCAACATGTTCCATTCCAATTCCAATTCCACTCCAATTTTCAAAAAAAAACATTCCCACTTTTTATATCACATCAACTACTTTTTAACAATTTTTTTTACTTTTTATATCACATCAAATATTTTTTTATTACCATTTAAATAAAATACTCACTAAAAAACAAAAAATTTCACTTTTCCATACAAAATATTCCCTCTTAACAATCACATCATGCTACAGTAGAATCATCCCCAACGAATAGAATCTGTTGCCAAACAGGGCCGAGATTTCCCTTTCTAGTTCTCCATGGTACTGCTGATACTGTAACTGACCCAAAAGCTTCTCAGAAACTATTCGAAGAAGCCTCCTCAATTGACAAAACCATCAAATTGTTAGAAGGGTTCTTACATGATCAACTATTTGATCTGGAATGAGACATTATTGTGAAGGACATAATCGAATGGTTGAATTGTAGAGTAGGAGGTTAGGTGGTGCAGCAAGGGCAAAGTATATTGAGAAAGGCTTTCAAGTGAAGCAGAAAGAAGATAGTGGCTGAATTAAAAAAAAATGAACAATCTGGAATTAAATAATTCCTTACAACAGCAAATAATTTTCATTTTCCTTAGAAGATGAGGATTTCTTGCTTGTTTGAAGGATTTCCCCATTATGATTATTAGCACACAATTGAAAATGATACATCTCAATTAAGCAAATACCTATCTTTATGTGGTCCACAAGCTTCAAATTTCTATATTGCTGTTATCTACTCCTTTATGTGGTCCCCAAGCTTCAAATTTCTATATTGCTGTTATCTACTCCTGAGACGTGAATGAAGTTTTCATATATGTAATCTAATGCAAATATATAAGGGTTCATTACCTTTTTCCTCCTAAACTACCACTCATGTACACATTTCCTCATGAAGTACCACATGCTACAATCACATGCTACAATCAACCTTCTTGAACTACTATTTTCTTACCAAAAAAAATCCCGCCATTAGTCAAATTGTTAAAAGGACGTGAAATGACGAAAATACCTTAACTTTAGAAAATAAATTTACTTCAATACTCTAAAACTTAAAAAGTTTAAAAAAAAGCCACAAAAAGAATGTGTTAGTTTTTAAGTTTTTTTATTTAGTTTTTAAGTTCTGTATTTTTTATTTTGTTTTAGGGTATTTCTGTCTTTTTATGTCTAAAAATGCATGTTCCAACTGATTTAACGATCTTGACTAACTGAGGCCCTTTTTTTGCCTAAAAATGGTAGTTTAAGGCCGTTGAGTGTGACATGTGGTATGAGGAGAACGTGTAAATGAGTAGTAATTTAGGGGGGGGAGGGGGAAGATGACTAACCCACTATATAATGTATCGATAGTTTTTGTATAGAAGAACTTAGGGTATAAAAGAAGACGCTAAACAAAAGCAATGATTTATGTAAGAAAATGGATTTGGCTAGAAAGTATAACTAAAAGAAAATCCTCTAAACAAAAGCAATGATTTATGTAAGAAAATGGATTTGGCTAGAAAGTATGACTAAAAGAAAAATCCTCAATGGTATTTAGTTTGACCTAAATTCTATAATTGGATTAGAGAGATATGTTAAAAAAATTCTGGTTGTCCTCTCAACTTTGTTTCATTAGAAGCCATTCATGCACTTATAGGGAGTAAACTCCGAATACATGACCCCACCCGCTAAAAGCGTGTATCAAGTAATCCAAGGTAATTCAGGATGTCCGAGTTTACGACTCATCCCAAGCTCGCCTTTTGACCACTAGGCTTCAAGCAGTCCTCTCAACTTTGCTCCATTAGAAGCCATTCATGCACTTGTA
>FXXK01002534.1:5558-25131 GCA_900184695.1 Betula pendula | reverse complement strand
TGGCTTTAGATGTGGGGCTTAGGTTGGGTAGAACCATAATGGTAAATAAGTTGTCAGCTAGCTTGCTTGTTGAAGCTTAGGGATTTATTTATTTATTTATTATTTTTTATGACTTGGAACCTCACCAAGGCAGGGCCTTCGGACCCACCATTAGAGAGTAAACTCCAAATACACGACTCCACCCGCTAGAATCGTGTATTAGGTAATCCAGGGTAACTCCTAGTGCAGAATCGAATTTAGGTTGTCCAGTCTACAACTAATCCCAAGCTTGCCCTTTGACCACTAGACTTCAGGCTGTCCTCTCAACTTTGTTTCATTAGAAGCCATTCGTTCACTTGTAGGCTTCAGATGTGGGGCTTAGGTTGAGTAGAACCATAATGGTAAATAAGTCAGCTAGCTTGCTTGTTAAGGCTTTAGGGATTATGCAACAGATTTGAAGTTGAATCTTATGTTCATCAGAATCATGAGAGGGTTGCCCCCATTATGGAGTCAACCCTTAAGGGTTTGGAGTAGGAAAACAAAAGGCCTCTAGGGTTAGACCAAAATTATGAGAAAGAAGTGTCATTTATTTCTAAGGGAAACTTTTAAATCAACTATTAAGCAGGTTGAAGCCACCCTTCCACCCTCCCTCCCCTTAATTGGACAGTTAACCAAGCAGGAGTTGTCTCTCCACTGTATGTTTTCCTTGGTGGGAACAGAAAATCAGTGTTACTCTACAACACAGTTCCTTGGAAAGAAAATTCAATTCAAGTGAGCCTTAGGATCACACTTTCTAAAGAGGAAAAAAGAAAAGAAAAGAAAAAAGAAACATCCCTAGAAGGAGAGATTGATTCAAAGGTAAAATTCATGGAGAGAAATAACAAAAAGAGGTGGTATTGATTGCTTTATCAATGAGGAAGAAGAACTATTTTGAGTAATATAGAAACAATTTTTTTAGAATGAAACCTAAACCAAGCCTGGTACCCAAATGCATGCCAACATCAATATTTTTATACCATTAGTAATCCACAGATATAAACTGTTTCATGGAAACTAAACCGAGTATCAAATTTGTTTGAAATTCTTCTTTTCTTTTTCTTTTTTCATTTCTCCCGGGGAATCAGAAGCTACTGCCGAAACCAGCGCGTTTCTGTCTCCGTCCCAAACACCGCCGGAGTACTGGAGGAGGAAGAAGCCAGGACACCCACCGGGAGTCAACCACACTCGTAACGCTTGGGTTCACAGCCTGAGCCCTTGCACAAGCCTCAGAAACAGTGGGCTTCCCCGAGACCCAAATTTTTTCGAATTGGGCCTCGGGCCTCTCAAGGACAGCCTTTCCTTTTGCTCTATTGGGCTTAACGGTTGGCTTGCATGAGAGAACTGGGCTCTTTACCCACTGTGATTTTGAAGCCTTTGGGCCTAGAGCTCATAAGCCCAATACTTTTGCTTGTTTTTAGCAAGACCCGTCAGTGATAGAGGAGCCCACTTGATCTTGGGTCGGCTTAGACCCAGAACCCAGAAGCCCACTGGAAAGCTTGCTCCGACCCGTACCAGCCATTTAATGCATCTTTCTCACTCTTTTGATACGAAGCAACGTATCTAAGAAAATCAGGGGCTGATCTCCCTCGAGAAAGGAAGCTACCGTTGATGACAAGACTGGACGTCTCTTCACAGGATCCACGGAACGGTATTTCGGCACAACAGGCTGAGCAGACACCGCCAGCCACCTCGACTTCTGTGTCTTTGCCTTCTCCGACGTCGTTCCCGGCACACCAGAAGGAACCGAGACCATTTCTGCGTACGACCGCCTCTTAGAACGTTCAGGAGCCTTACCGGAGTTTGGCGGCTTCAGCGACAGAGAAGCCGAAGGCCTACCGCCACCCTTCTTCGGTCTCCAAAAAATTCACCACAGAACTCAAAACCGCCCGGAATGATTCCATCCTTCTCCTTTCCTGCCCTCCGGTATTATGATGAAGCTTCTACGTCTTCCTTCCCCGTACTTTCTCCACCGTCAGAAACCTGCCGTGCTTGTTGGCACTGCGCTGGGCAAAGGAGCTTGGGAATCCAGAACACGAGCGCCTCCAAAACACTGCAGACTCCTTCGCGGCAAGCAGTTCCTCCATCGTAGCTAAAAGCCAACGTGAATCCTTCCCATTCAATGCAATGCGTCTGATTAAATAGCTAGAAGTTTGTTCAGGAAAAAAAAAAAAAAGCCAGAGATTTAAGACATGAATTTCTCATTATTGATGATAATGGAATCAGCTTCACATCGAAAGCAAGGCATACATTCAAGAAAGAAAAGAGATAAAGCTGATAACAAAGAAGGGTTTCTCTTAACTTCTATTGAAAATAAGGGAAAGAACAAATACCAAACCCATTGGCTTGAGTGTTGTGCCATCACAAGGAAGCTCTTTTGGGGATGCTCATTAAGCAAGCAATGCATCACTTCACTTGACTGTTGCATGGCATCTAAAATGGACAACCACATATCAAGTGGTCCAGTATACTTGCGGAAGATGTTGGTACTAACCTAAGGACAATGAAAAAGATCACAAGAATTATGATACTTTGAGCAAGAAGCCCGAAATAAAAGTATTTGTGTCAAACAAAAAAGAGTTTATAACATTTGATCATCTATAAATAATTAAATATGCTCACCAGACTTTATATTTTTAGTTAGTAATTGTGTATCACAATGAAAAAAATTTAGAACCAAACTACAACATTATGAAAAGTTAATATGGACACCACCATCTGGGGAACTGAAGGGCAAAGGATATTTTAATATTCGAAAAGAAAAATAATTATAATCATTAAAAGTAAAGGATCTGTATGTTCGTATTTTTAGAATATAGTTTTCAAAACCGTTTTTAGGTAACAAATAAAAAAAAAGGGAAATTTTTTTTAAAAAAAAAAAAAACTCATAAACAGTGCTCGAAATGGTTTTAGTTTTCCTAAACTAAAACAATAAAACAGTTTTAAGAAAGTAAATCTGTGAAAACAGTTTCTTAAAAAACACATTTGATAATGCCTTTTGAACTGTTTTCTATTTTTGAATTATTATTATTTTCTTTTTTTAAAAGAACAAGAACCAAATAGCTCAAAAGAAATTGAGAAGGCGGTCCTATTGTAATCAATTTGTCAACAACAAAAAATGGAAGTGTTAGTCAAATTGATATCCAATTATAATATTTGAAAATAAAGCTGAAGGAAAGAAAACGTACAAGTTCCCAGGCCTCAATAGTTCCTTGTGAAGAATCATGCAAGAACTTGCTGCTTACAACATTGATGAAGAAAAAGAAACCTCAAAAACATATTTTATTCGCATCATAGTAACATAATCATCAAAGCAGCCATACAGTAAATGTTACTTTGCTAATACTAAGTAGCTAGCTGAATTCATCTGAGGTGGGTACATAATTCATCTCATCTCATGCTCATGCAGTTATCATGATATAAAACTTTGAGGATTCTCATCATCAATATCATCGATATTGGGCCAGACTTCACTGTAAAATCCAATCACAGTATGGACTCCAAGACTCAATAATACCTCACAGCATAGGTTACAAGTGTATTGGGTTGCAAGGACTTCAACCAGTTTTCACGCAATTTGGCTTAGAAGCATTCTACATTTCTAAGTCAGTTTAAATTAATCAATTTTCAGCACTCAACTTTACAGATATAAATTTCATTTCCTTTTATTTTCTCAATGGCCACCAGTAGGAAAGCACCAAAGTGCAATATTTAAAAGTACTTAGTGAATACCAATGCTTAGCTCAATTTTAAGACTATTGTAAGAACACGTAAGTGATTGACTCATTTGACTGACTACATAACAGTAGATCTCCTTTCAATTATCTAGAGCACAATCAATCCATCTTGGCAAATACTTAACAGAACCGACAATAGTTTCCATATTCCAAGCAACAAATAGAAGGGTTTAAGACAGCTTCTTCAACATTCTACAGATCTGCTATTATAACCACAATACAATCTACCAAAAATGTCTGCAATATGCATGATTAGAATGCTAGAGAAATAGACTTACCAGCAATACATTTTAGGTGCTAGTGCCTAATAGGACTTGCCAGAAGCTAAACTACGAAAAGTAATAAATGTCGATGTACATAAAAGGCTACAGTTTGAAATTTTCTTACAGCTATGAAAACGTTGATGAAATATAAATACAAAAATCAGAATTCAACTTACCAAACCCCATAATGCACATCACGGTGATTACAATGACCCGAAACACCATAGTTATCAAAAGTAATAATCTGAGAAAAGACAACATGAAAAATGAGATCTTAGAGCTGACAAACAACATTTTGTGATAAAAAGAGCCCTTCAAAAGATGCTTGAAACATCACACTGAAAAGCCAAGGACGTCAGAACACTGACACATACAAATTAACGATCACACAAGTCACGATACAAAGAAACAAAGGGACTCATCCATGAATTAATAAATAAGAAATGAAGAACGGATAAATTTAACCAGTAATGGGACAACAACCTCACCGAGTCAATGCCATAACTTATAATTTCCCCTTCAATAATCTTAGCCAGTAAAGTATGATTCCAAATCCTGCCAAAACCATCCTAAAATTGACAACATGTCAAATTATAGGTGCTGCCTCAAATAAAATTTCAAAAAAGATAAAACTATATAGGTTGTTCCAAAACGTTATTGGAGTAGAACCTGCAAATCTGGATGGTCCAGAATCTTCACTTGTTGAAGTGGAATCTGCAGATAAAATTTGACATGTTATACAATCGAAAACCAATGGCTAGATGAAGTGCTTTGACTACCAACATTCTCTCCTTCTTGGTGATTGGTTGTATTTGTCGCTATCCCCAACACAAAAGGCTAGTGGAAAGAGAAGGTGAAATCTTTTTACTAGATTTAGAAGAAAAAAATTCAATAACAGTAAGCTTGAATGGGCTTGAAAATCAACCAACTGATGGGCTAATGAAGCCTCATCTCAAAGTAGAATTGGGTTTTATAATTTCTTGAATGCTTGGTTGCAGTGCAAAGATGGTGATGAAAATCCCACCATCTCCGTTTCATGTGACCAAAATGAAATTCATTTACGCAAACCAATTCTGGAAATGAGTTTCGATCTGTCCTTGCAATTCCTTGGACACTTGGACTAACTAACAACACTCAATGCCAGTTCCTCAAATGAAGTGTTGAACTAGGCTCAACCCAAGTTATATATGTCTCATATGCAACTCTCTCTCTTTCTTTTGGAAACGAAAGAAAATATCGAATGCTTGAACTATCACCTCATAGTCATAGTAGGTGAACTCAATGCCAGTTATCTTGAATTGGTTTGAAAATCAACCAACTGATGGGCTAACGAAGCCTCATCTCAAAATAGAATTGGGTTTTATATTTTCTTGACTGCTTGGTTGCAGTGCAAAGATGGTGGTGAAAATCCCACGATCTCTGTTTCATGTGAACCAAAATGAAATTCTCTAGTTTGTACTTAGTTGACATGCATGTACAGGAGATTGGTTTTTAGCTGCAAACTTTATATTAATGCAGCATTCATGTCTCAAATTGGCATTGATTTAGCACTCTAGGTGAACATCAAAATCACATCTTTATTGTGACATACAGCAGATTACCTTGAGAATTGCACAAGCTCGATGGAGCTCTTCTTTTCTGATGTTCCCCTTGCCATCTGCATCGCCTAAAAAATAAATGAAACTAATCAAAAGGGATAAAACCAGGAAAGAGTATGTTGAAGGATAAATATCACTAGACAAGAAATTATACAAAAAACTGTGCATATAATATACACATATTGTAGTAAAGACTTACACAAAAATTTCCACATCACAAAGAAAACTAGAATTGAACCAAAAAGAAAAAAAGATTTAAAGAGAAAAGAAAAATACCGGAGAGAAACTCGTCAGTCAAAAAATAGACTTAGCTATATTAATCAAGATATTGTGGGAAAGCAGTAAGGCCCATCCATGCATAATTTTTTTTTTCTTTTTTCCTGGTAAATTACAAAAAACCAAATAGATTTTGAATCCATGACTTCCTCTACCCCATTCTTGCGGAGAGAGAAAATGTCATTTGATCAAATTGCTCATGGGCCACATCCATGCCTGAATTGTGTTTCAAACAACAACCCTGGTATACTTTTCAATCAAGATCCATGAAGTACACTAAAAACTTCACCAAACCCCAAAAAAATCCCCTTTTATAAAAGACCTCTTGTATATTAAAGAAGATTTGGGTGAAACAAAAAAGTCATGTCACCACTTACACAGATGAGTTTTTAGTATTTGCAATTGATGAATCTAATACAAATGAACATTTGAAGTATGAGAGACCCATATATTTATGAGAGCTTTGACCTTCTATCACGTCTGGGGTGTAAATGCCAAACCAATTGACAAGCTTGCTTAATATGGAATGACGACTACTTCAAGGGGATCTTGACTTAAATTCCCTCCATCCCACAATAGAATAAAGTTTACAATGACATGTATTCTAATGAAACCAATACTCTTTTTGAAATGCCCTCAATCGCTCGGAAAGATGGAGGTATATTTGAAAAAAGTGTGGGTTCAATGGGATGTTAAATGGGTAACTGACTAATTGCTTTCAATTTTGGAAACTTTCATTAATTTTTATGACAGCCCAAAAAGGAATGCACATTATTTATTATGAGATGCATGGAATAATATCATTTCAGCAATTTTTAAACAATGACAATGTTGATTGCTTTATTTTACACAGGAGAATTCAAATACCCAAAAAGTGATACACAAGCACATGCATCTCAATGTGAGAGAATACTTCAAAGAATCACATGTTGATGAATGTGGTCTTACCAATTGACAAGCACAATACGTGCAAATTGTGCCCTCTTGAAGTCAGATAGCTTATAGTTGGAGAAAAGAACCTACAGAAATGTCATAGAAGGTACGAAACTTAAAATCACATAACCAAGAATGAACACTTCAAATCTATTTAAACAAGAAAAATTGCAGCATATCAATTAACTTGGACAACAAAATCAAACTGTCTTTCTCAAAACAGACAAAGAAAAAAACTGAACACTTAAAAGCTTTAAGTAAATAAAAAATATCAAGTAACCAAGCAATATTACAAGATTGGAGACATCATGGACAATATTTAATTGAAAGCATAAGTTCATACAACATCGCAAGGCATTAACAAAAACGATGCTTCAACGCTGAAACTAGGTGGACTTTAGGCATTGATGAACGAAAAAGGGTATCATTAAAGCACTATGGGAATTAAAAGAAGCAATCGCAGTTGTCACAATCAAGATTTCATTAAAGCTTACATAGACTCATCGTCTGGGTGGGCAACAACCAGCAAGACATTTCTCTTGGGAAGAGCTCCACCTACATTCCAATGACAGAAATGCATTACATAACGCATGGAACTATTAACCAATTAAACCCATAAAAAAGCCAAACAATATGATATGAAAGAACTAACGCTTGTGTAAATAACCCACCAGTATTCAAGAATAAGCTCCTGGAAGGTGATCTTGATCCGCAAAGAATTTTGCACAGAGATGCTACCCAGAGCACAACCAAAGAACCAACAATCAATACCCATCCCATTTAGCATGCGTGCATGCGCACCTGCTGCAACCAAACAACAACCATTTCAAGCTCAGAACAAGAATAAGTCTTCGAGGCATTTGAACAAATATATAAACTACAAAAACGAAAGAGGAACTGAACAAACACTAACACAATATTTGTAAGTAATAACTATATTTAAACATAGGAACATGAATAATAAGGGAGCCTGATTAGTTGTGAACTAAATTAGTAACTTGATTTGGCGCTGAGATTTGGGGCTAATATGGATTTAGAGTACTCACAATGATTTTCCTAAAGAGAAATGCTAGGATAAAGAAAGGGAAAATGCTTGGTTTCCTACCCCAAGCATCCAACTCCATCCAACTCATGAGTAAATTTCTTTTTCTTGTTTTTTTGAAAAGAACAAGGCAAGTTGAATGGGGTTGGATGCTTGGGTAGGACACCAAGCATCTCCCTAAAGAAAGACAATTACAAAGATAAGTTTACCCACTAAAGTGGCAGTGACACGTTGGTTATAAAAAAAAAGAGAAAGAGAAAGAGAAATAGTTGTTGTCCATCTTTTTTCATCATCTTTATTCATCTTTGCATATATAACTTTTTTTTTAAAAAGCTTCTTTTTGCATTTGTGAAGCTCATCTTTGTCCATATATACAAAAATGAACAAAGATGGAGGAAAAATATGGACAATAAGCATTACTCAAAAGGAAAGTGGGTATACAAACATGGATTGGGAGGTTTCTTTTTTTAATAAACCCATGGAGTGTTTGTATTTTCTTTTATCTTTTTTAAGTTAGAATGTGAAATAGATATGAATTTAATCATAAATTAAAACATTGTGGCTTAAAAAAATGGATCCGCATCCGCATTTACAGCAAGTGCATATAAAAGAAAGGAAATAAATAGGAAAAAATGAAAAATCCGTTGTTATAGTTGGCCTAATTTACAAATCATTCATTGTGGTTTAAGAAATAATTAAAGGTTCTCGTAGTATGCCAAAATAACAAATCACTGTCTGAAGTCCATGTGCGTCAGCTAGTTTAACAGTTTCCATTAGTTAGCCACGTCATACCCAATAAAAACGATACACATGTTATTAATTATTTTTTACTTTCTAAACTGAGTAGTGCTTGTTATCCAGCTCTCATATCTGACTCCATTCAACTTCTTCTATATTTGCTTAAAAGAAAAAAAACAAATATAAAAGAAGTTGGATGGAATTGGATATTAAGAGCTCTATATTTAGGGCATTATCCAGTACCCCTCATTCAACCCTGATCAACTTATCCTACGTGGCAAGTTTTTTTTTTTTTTGAAAAAACGCAAAAAGAAGTCTACTGGAAACAAATTCACCCCGAATTTGAACGTTGTCACTCTCTCTCTCATACCCAAATTTTCTTCCCCTCTCTGTCTCTCTCAGACCCAAATCGGCTATATAAAACAAAGACACAGCATAAATTAACCAAAAATATTCAATATCAACCAACCAGCCAAAAACACCACAAAAAAATTCGGACAAAATAATACCTTTCACGGTTGTGGCGGAAGCGAAGCTTGAAGAATGCCCAAAAGCCAAAACGCCGAAACGCCCAAAAACCCAAAACCTACGCCGGTGGGTGGAGGAGAGATGTCTCAGCCGGAGCCGGAGCTAGACGAAACGCCGGT
The DNA here is from genome assembly GCA_900184695.1 of Betula pendula. Taxonomy (NCBI): domain Eukaryota; kingdom Viridiplantae; phylum Streptophyta; class Magnoliopsida; order Fagales; family Betulaceae; genus Betula; species Betula pendula. The sequence continues at coordinate 15,882 of FXXK01002534.1, read as the reverse complement.
GGGGTAGATCAGAGAGAGGGAAGAAAATTTGGGTCTGAGAGAGAGAGTGACGACGTTCAATTTTCCCCCAATTTTGGTTCCAGTCGACTTCTTTTTGCGTTTTTCCAAAAAAAAAAAAAAATTACTTGTCCACGTAGGACAGGGTTCGACGAGGCAGTAGGACGTGAAGCATTTCTCAAGTGCGAGTGTTTGGAAGCGTAGTATTTCTCTCAAAAGAAGTGGGTCGGTTATATATACATACGGGGAGTTAGAAAGATCGGCAGCAATATGGAATCGAAGGGGCTTCCTAGCAACCATTCTAACGACAACAGAGAAAACAGGGTTAATCGTAAAGAGGTAAATAACACTCCCGAAGCTTCTATAAAGTTTCTTCCTCTCAAGTTTTTTTTTTTTTTTTCGATGAATATTCCTTTTAAGTTCAAAAAGTGAAAGCTGTGAGCAAACTTCTATACGAATGAATGTTGGTCGTGTATTTGTAGATTCTTGAGAAGAAGAAGGCGATGGATGAGCTTATCAAATCAGCCTCTGCTGATAAAGACCCTCTTGCTTCTTTCCCATCCTTTAGCCACTTCGACAGAAATGGTATCACACTAGTAGCCCAACTTGTATATCCCATGATTATATACGAACCCATATGCCCATTTCACTATTCTGAACTATGATTAAAGCTTTTTTCATTTTTTAGTTTGTTCATGCATACATTATACTTTTGTGGGTCACTGGAATTGGATACTTTTGTCTGTTTTCTCCAGCATAATTTGGCATATGCTCTGTGATGATATAGCACCCCAATGGGGTAAAAGAAGGGAAGTAGAAAAAGAAATAAGAAAAAATTAATTCTTTTTATGGTTAATTGAAGTCTCTTAGCACCTTTGAAGTCTATATGTTTTGTTAGTTATGTTTTTGCTGTCTGGCATCTTCATAATACTTAGTCGTGAGAACTGCAAGAGAAATTAATCTAGTTGATCATCTCAACTGCATTTTTAATTTTTGCATGAAAACGATGAGTGTTTGGTCTTTGTAAGTAGTTTGGACTTAGCAGAATTTTCTTCTTTGAGCTTTCTTTCTTTCTTTTTTTTGGTGAAGATTGCTACCATATTGATTGATGTCCAAGTCAAGGCTTACAGTTTTGTACTTTGAAATTGAATATTTCTTGTAATGCCCATGTTAATTTGATTTCTAGGCCTATCTATATGCTTGAAATCGGGGTGCGGGGATAAGCTCTCCTCTTCTATCAAACAATACATTATGAAGCTCCTTAAGGTAATAGAAGGCTGAGTATTCTCTTTGACAATTAATTCTGCAAAATGACCCAGATGAAAGTTTGCTCTCATTTTCTTTCCTTCTCATATTATGTAGAGTGGTAGACATACATACATACATGCATACTACATACATACATACATACATACATACATACATGCATATATGTATCTATCTATTATGAGTAACATTCTTTGTTTCTGGATAAGTACAATTGGCTGACCTTCTGAAATCTGCAGGCCAATATGGAGGCACCATATGGGTTTGAATGGCCAACAGAGGAGAAGGTGAAGCGTAGCGAAATGGTTGCACCAGAAGCACGTTATATATTTGCGCATGAGGCTCCAAGTGCAAGTACCAGTGAGATCTTAACAATGTCAGAAAGGAAAAGATCTTCTACTAATTGTGTAGAAGATAGGGGACCCATGGTTGGATTTGTACACTACCGCTTTACTCTAGAGGAAAAGATACCTGTTCTTTATGTGTATGAATTACAGCTCGAGCCTTGTGTCCAAGCAAAAGGACTGGGGAATTTTCTAATGCAACTAATTGAGCTTATTGCATGCAAGGTGCTGAGTTATGATTCTTCTCTATCTTTCATGTCAATAATTGCAGAAATTTGTTGAATTAAACATTATGCTGTGGGTAATATTTCAAAACTGTCATATGACACTCAAAAAGATTTCTGATAGTTTTATTGATGATTATGTTGATATAGTCTCATGTTGGAGTTTCCATAATCTTATTTACCCCCAGTGTGGTGTCTTAAATATTCTTCTTGTCAAGCTTACAGCTTTCTTGTGTGTCATTGCCTCACATGTAGTCATCAATTTACAATTTCCATCTTCTGCAGAACCACATGAGTGCCGTGGTGCTGACTGTTCAAAAAGCAAATTCTTTAGCTATGAATTTCTATTTAAATAAGCTAAGGTAAACTTCATTATACAACCATCTACTTATTTTTTGTCTAGTAAAGACTGACTGCATCTTAAATGTAAAATTTGGGAGTTTTTCCTAATACCATGTCAATATTTCCTTTATTAGGAGCCAAGCTGATCCTATGAATAAAAGGTCATAACTATCTCGTGACAGTCCAATCACTTCTCTCTTAAACACAACAACAGCACTCCTTCATGCTTCCCTCCATAAGAAACAAATACAGAAGAAACTTGATGGTCATCTTTTTTAAGGCTCACCTGCCTATTTTTCATTCTGAGGCAGTGTACCCAAAAACTTAAAAAAAAAAAAAAATCGGTGGTGTAGATAGTTGAGACTAGACAAAGAGTTTGACCATTTGGGTCAGATCACAAGCTCCGTGTTTAGAAATGCAGTAGTTCTTGCAGAGCAGGCAACTCACTAAATTTAGACATGAGGACACCACATATAAGTGTTTTCTGTGTACATGGTTCATAGATCTGTGCAAACATACACAAACATGCAGATACAATCATTATGTTTTCAGTTTTTGTGTCTGAATCAGTTTGGAACTACCATGAGGATTTTCGTTAGTATTCAACTTATTGTAATCAAATATGATCAATGCAATGTTCATTCCTATGCATGTATGCATCACACATGATCAAAGAATGAAGTTTTGGCTATGTATTATGTCCTTTAACAAAGAAGTACAATGCGCTTTCTCATGCACGTCTTACTATTAACATGGAAAGAAATATTTCTAGCCTCCAAACTAGTGGGAGACATTTTACTTATTCTCCTTTTCCTTTAATAAACGTTTTTATTTCTTAATAAAAGAAATAAAAAAGTGAGGTATTTAGTTGACCCCTCTGGCAACATCAACAAGTTTTGGGTAATTCATGCCACTGGTATAGACAACTAGCCTCTATACATAGAAGAGGCCATAAAGTTGGACAAACATTTGATATTCGAAAGAAAATTTGGTCAATAAGAACCCATGTTATTATTAAAATCAACTTATGTTTGCAGCACACAGAAATCATTTACTCATCATTCAAAACTTAGTTTATTGATTTCATTATTTGCCTTTATCCCACATATCTACGATCTATCATTGCCATTTCTGCTTAACATTTTGTTGCTAGAATTGGTGAACTTTTTGTTTTAGTTTTGAGCAGATACGTTATATCAACTATTTCACCGTCAAGAGTTGATCCATTGGTATGGAATTATTATCACATTACATTATGTTATCTTTTTTTAAAAAAAAAAAAAATTATTTTGAGGTAGTTTTTACATTTTCGTGCAGATAGGAATTGAGAAGAGTTATGAAATTCTTTCCAAAGCATTTGATCATGAAGCTAAAGCTATCTTGGAGGTAACAGTTTTAGTATGAGTCATTAGTATATTTAGTTGCAGTCTCTATATGTGTCCACTATCATGCTAGTTTCTTGACAAAACTACTTTCAAATTGGAGTGACATATTAAAATTTGTCCATGCCAGCCCTTTGGAAATAATTAAATTGTTTGGTCAAAAGTTTTGTAAACGCATTGCACTATTTGTGTGGAGTTGAACTTCAACACTAAAAAGAGTGAAGCAACTGCGTGTTATTTCTTGGACATTTTAAATAAAAAAAACCCCAATAAATCTTCTCTAAATCAATTTCCTCACCAGAATAGTGGGTTCTTATAGCGTGTACAGTACTTACTATAATCAAGAAGCATTATGGGTGGGGGAATTGATGTTGATGGCAATGGTAGTGATGGTGTCAGTGTCATTAGGGGTGATGAGGTGGTATGCACGTGATATTTTTCTTCTTGCTGAAGTTTTCTTTCCTTAGTTTATCTTTTCTTTGGCTTTTTCTCTAAATCTCATCATTGGTGAGTTTGGGCCTATGGAGATATACAAGACCAGCCTTTTGTCATGCTTACCTCATTTCTGAACATAACTAAAGCCATTCCACAATCTCTAAGGGCGCATGGATGCTTCATCTTTATGTTTCCACTTTGATGTATGTGGGATATACAAGTCCAACCTTTTGTAGTGCTTACCTCATTTCTAAACATGACTAGGGCCATTCCACAATCACTATGGGAGCATGAACACTTGAATGCTCTGGTTTCATCACTAATTTAGTAAGTCCTTTGTGGACTTCTCCTGGTTTTGGTCTAACTAAGCACACTTCTTCCTTTTTCCAACAAGTGATTTTATTAAAAAGACGAAAGTCCTTATTTACATAGGATGTACACCAAAGATTACCTGGTCACTCGTCAAATTATAACTGCATTAGTGCAGTCAACAAATACAGGCCATTGATTACATGTGTGTTTCGACCTTGTTATTGGAGGATGACCTAGTCTATATGACTTTGTGACGGGGTGATTGAGAGCTGGAGATTTAGTTATTTCACATTTTATTGTTATGTTAGTTATTTTTCATACTTTGAGTTATGTTATTTTCTTTTGGGCTTTATGTTATTTTCTTTTGGGCTTTTTTGTTATTTTTAGTGGTCTGTCAGTCCAAGTGTGATTAGGATTAGGGTTTATGTCATGGTCTATTTAAACCTAATTTTGTGTGGTTGTTAGCAACTTTTGATGAATAAAAAATGGACGACTGTTTCCTCTTCCTCTTCTTGACTTTTTCTTCTCTCTTTCCCGCAAGTTTGAGATAAATTCGTATAAGGCAAGTTTACGGGCTTTAGCATAATCTAACTACAAACTGATTTAATAAATTTGGTGAAATACTACTTCATCCTGATATATGATAGAATTGGGATTCTTGATAACTTTGATGAAGCAAGTATCTACTAGCTCCATCAGAAATATCAATAGAGACTTGTCCCTTTATGTCTTTTTGCTTTTTATTGTGTTCTTTTGTTGGGAATAAATGCATAATAGAGAAATATACGTATAACCAGTTAATTGGATGTATTACACCTATTGCTATGGTTGACTTGCAGTTCAACGGACATAGCAGGCAGGGCAAAGAAAAAGAACATGTGAATGAGAAATCTATTATCATGGGCGTTATCCATAATGTGTCTGACTTGTATAGTTTTCTCTTTCTTTTTTTCTGTGATTCTTTATTGCAGGAAACAAGCTGAATTGGAGGAAGGTGTTTAAGTCTATGTGTTCTACTGTCTTAAGGTGTGCTCTATTATTGAATTTTATTGGCTCTCTCTCTCCCTCTCTCAAAGAAAAAAGAAAAAAACCATTAGGATTATGGTGTAGAGGGGAGACCAGGTGAATCTGCATGTATATCATAATGCTGAATGATCCTCTTGCGTTTCATTTTATCTAAGAACTACTATAACTTGTTCTAGTACCTGATAGTGGAACTTCTGACTTTAATAATGAATTAAATTAAAGGTTGAGCTTCTTATGCATGATAAGATATTAGATATGCTATGTAACCTTATTGTTATGATGGTTCCAATCTGATTGATCTTCAAATAAAAACATAAAGTAGATTAATAGCAAGCTCATCGATTCATACATCATTAGTTCAGAATCATGATTCTATGACTAGTAGAAGAGGAAGCTACGGATCCTGAAGATTTTGGTATTGGAGAATAAATACATCTAGTTGTCGTCCAAATTTTAGCATATGAGTGAAAAAAAGTAGGATGATGGGATAAACTTTAGCGAAAGTTGCTTTCTTCTCTCATGATTAAAGAGTTCTGGTCTGGCCATTGAAATCATTTATAGCTTTTGCCGTGACTAGACTCAGGAAACATGCTTATTTAATGCATCTCAAGAAGAAGATTAGATGTACATTGACATGGTATCTCTTGTTAACATTTGAGGTATAGTCATGGTGTCTCTTGTTATCATTTGAAGTATATTGTTTGTGGAGTATGAGGTATGTTAGTATTTTGAACCTTTATTTTTGCTTTAATCTGCATGCTTACCACAACAAGATTGCTGTGGTGGGTTAAGAGAGTCTTACTTGCTTAGTTTTCTCACTATTGTTTGAGACAGGTATGGCATTTAGATCCATTCGAGTTTTGAGTACTTTTTAGGATTGGATATCCTAATCAGCTTTGGGTTTGGGGAAGGTTCCTATCTGAAACCTGCCTCTGTTACTATGCTAGAGAGAGGGGTGAGACAGAGAGAGTTATACTTGCTCAAGAGAGCAACTTATATGAGTTTGAGGCGTCACCATAGTGAACAAGAATCTACCACTTCACCCCTTCTCATTGATGGAATTCTATGTAACATGGCTCATCAATTAGACTCTCCTAGCATGAAAAGTGGGTAGAATACATGAGTCCATGGATCACGAGGACAAAGAGCCTGGTCCCATCAAGAAGGCTGAGGAGTGAGTGTGCCACCTTTGGTTGGAGGCGGCTAACGCACCTTCCCCTACCATAGTCATCTTTTAGACTTTAAGTGAAATCTCGAAGAGGAATAAAGAAGGTGTAGCGAATGCTTAATGAAACCAACAATAGTAGATAGGAGGAATCTGGATCAACTCAATGAATGTCAACATGAGTTGCCCAGATTGGCTAATAGAAGATCAAGTATCTGGAGCTCATGGTGCTTGAAGCTGAATGATCAAAAGTTTATATTATAGCTTAGAACCTATTATAGACAATATTTTGAAAGCACAAAAAATGCAACATGTTGGACATCTAAGTTAAGAGTATGAAATTAAACCATTAAAAAATGGAAAAAGTTCACATTAACAATTTTTATATAAACAAATTACTATAAAATGACAAAAAAAAAATTACATGTTCTTTATTGTCATTTTTGCAATTATAAACACTTTTTTAGTTAATGATACAAGTCACCCTCTATGTCTACCTTATGTCAATTAAAAGTGACATACCTTTTAAAATCACCATTAAATCAAAAGTCAATAATCATCAATAATAAATTTAATAGTAATTTTAAAAGCCACATTACTTTTAGTTGATACAAGGTAGACATGGAGGGTGACATATATAATTATTTTTTTCAATAATAGCACTTTTGACAAAGAGTAATGATACAAGTCACCTTCCATATCTATCTTGTGTCAATCAAAAGTTACATGACTTTTAAAATCACCATTAGATCAAAAGTTAATAATCATCGATAATAAATTCAATGGTGATTTTAAAAATCACATCACTTTTAGTTGACACAAGATAAACATAAAAAGTGACATATATAATTACTCTTTGACAAAAACTTACAGGCAAAAATTATGTATACAAAAGCTCAATTTTTTAGCACAATTTCAAAGTGACTCTAAATGCCGCTAAACAAAAATCGAGAAAGCTAAAAATTAAAAATTAAAAAATTAAAAAATTAAAAAATTAAAAAAACGAGAAGATTAATAACTCCTGACACGACCAATGTTCGCGTATGATAAACACCAATTTTTTCATTCTCTGCGTTTTTTAAACGCCACTAAATGTGGTTTTTTTCGTTGGGTCTCCTCTGCTTGATCTGCAACATCTTAATTGCTTGATCTTCTGTGCCTAATATATATTCTCATGCTTTTTTCTGACATCATTTTTTTTCTCTGATTTATGTTTTTCCTTTTTTCCTTTCAATTTTCCAGTAATTTTACATAAAAAAAAAAAAAAAAAAAAGAACAAGCTTGGTTTGTTTTGCAATGGTTTTTACTATTCATTAGTTTTCACTATTCATCACTTTTTCATAACCCAAAAAAAACATTCCCACTTTTTATATCACATCAACAACTTTTTAACAATCTTTTTTATTTTTTATTACTATTAAAATAAAAATTTCACTAAAAAATAAAAATTTTCACTTTTCCATACAAAAAATTTACAACATTCCTCCTACTTTATATCACATCAAAAGTCAACAACCCATAACCCATAACCTTTCTTTGATAACTCTCGACAGCTACTAACTCTCATGTCGGATTGATTTGATTGCTTTGAAAACGAGAGTTTAGAAAAAGAGAAAAAGGAAAAATGCAAAATCAGTCCCTGTAGTTTACCTCATTTACAATTAGCTCCCTGTGGTATCAACATGAACTCAAAGGTCCCTGGGGTTTGTCAAAAAACAATTTACTCCCTGAAGTCAAATTCCGTTAATTAACTTAACAGATTCCGTTAATGTTCCACGTCACAGCCAACTAAAATTGTACAATTTATTGTTTTAAAAATAATTATAAATTTAACCTTAAATAGATTCACATAATGACCAATCAAAAACATGACTATTTCACGTTTGTTATGGTGCTTTTAAAACAAATTAACAAACATAAAGTTGTTATTGTTATGGTGCCTTTTTTAGGAAGTTTTAACTCTATTGAGAACTAATTACGAGTGAAAATTTTATTTTATTCCAAACTATATTATAAGATTGAATGTGGTTTCCAAAAATAATGACATAAATTTGCACTGTATTCCACGAAACATTATATCACATACGAGTATATTAGAGTTTGTTTATTCTTTAAAGTCATAAATAAAATATGATACGTGTTACAATTTTATTGGGTGTAACGTGGCACACTAACGAAATCTGTTAAGTTAATTAACAGAATTTGACTTTATGGAGCAAATTGTTTTTTTGACAAACCCCAGTGACCTTTGAGTTCATGTTGATACCACAGGGAGCTAATTGTAAATGAGATAAACCACAGGGACTGATTTTGCATTTTTCCCAAAGAAAAAAAGACAAAAGACCAAAAAAAACCCCTTAGGCGCATTAGCTTTCTTTTTTGACAGGTGTTGCTGGCTTCCAGGGCATCTATCCTAATCATATGTTTTAGATATCCGTACACCACATTTTCAAATCTATTGGGTTTGTGAGACCCACATTAGTGACATCACAGTCACAAATTTAATAACAAATTTGAAAGTGTGATAGACAGGCGCTGGTAGACAAATAATTAAAAGATTTTTTTTTAAAAAAAAAAAAAGTCCTTAGCATTTTACTCTTATAATAGGTGTGTTTGATTTCGAGACAAAGTTTAAACTTAATTAGGACATTCTTTATCCGATATCACTAATTATCTTAAAGTTTAAAATACTGAATTTTTTGTTGTTTGTTGACATTTATAAAATTATTTGAAAACATTTTTTGAAGTTTGTTTTGCGTTAAAAATAATAAATATTTTTATATTATCTAATATAATTAACAATTTTATTCACAGTAAAATATCATAAAAACTAAAAGATCAATTTAATAACTAGATAAATTGGTTCTTTTTTTTTTAATGCAGAAAACAGTAAAAATTTAAAAATAAATAAATAAAAATTGGTGACTTGTCCGATCTATATATATATATATGTCACTTAAATATAAATGTATACTATATATAAATGTATACACGCATATACATGTATCATATATAGAGTAATACTAGAAACTACATTTTTATCTGAGAACTATTCTACTATGATGACATAGCATTGTCAATTTACCCTTAAATCAATTATTCGATTATGTTTGGTATGCGGAATTAGAATAATAACTATTTCCTTAATAGAAGGAATATGTATTCTTTTATAGTTATCTGAATGATTATTCAAAGACTAATCAATTTCATTTCTTTCATTTTTAATAAAGACTATTCTAAAGAATAATTATTTCGCGTACTAAATGTGTTCTTAGTTAAAAAAATAAAAAATAAAAAAAGGAAGGTAGGTTAATTAGAAGTGCAACATCATCATATATAATAAGATAATTATAAAATAAAAATGTAAAATAATGCTAAAATTATATTTTTACCTAATAATTACCTTATTATAATAATGACATGACATTACGAATCGATCTTGGATCAGCTCATGGATAAATCTTGTGGCTGATAACTGAGCTAACCACAACATATCAGCAGATCAACGTTGTGATTTTGAACCTAATTAAGCCCATAATCATCGCGGCCGCCAATTAGCGCCATTTGTTGTTCAATAGTCTCTGTTGTCCCTTTTTGTGTCGACACATACAGAAAATGTACCCGTGGGGAATGCGAATTATGGTTCAAAATCATAAGGCATCTGTTACACGTATAAATATTGGGATGATAGGTGTAAATTATTAAAGTGACATCCCTTTTTTCATCAAGTGTAATGACTGCACTGGTGAACATGAGAGATATATGATTTGAGGTTTTGTGGTCAAAGAATTATGATTTAAGCCAATTATTATTACTGCCTGGAATATGTCA
>FXXK01002533.1:33791-45435 GCA_900184695.1 Betula pendula | reverse complement strand
TAAATAAACTTAGAGTTAAAGCGTAACAAAATGGATTATGAACAAGAAACAATGCATTGTAAGCAGTTCCTGGAACATTTTCTCAACCCTTCTTGTAAATTGTGGTTCCCAGTTTCACAGAGTATTTAGACAGTATTTCTTTATACAATATAATAAATTTTTTTTTAAAAAAAAATTCCTTCTCTCTCTAGCTAGAGAGAGAAGCTGATCTCCCCTTGTGAGATGATCATCCCTATCTCCCATGAGACTTCCCCCCACCTTAGTGAGCTCCGGTGAGGAGGTTATGGAGCTGTTCTCATCCTCCACTTCCCCTTTCTTTCTCTGGTTGTTTTCTCATTTTTGTCCCCCTTTTTCTTCGGTTTTTCCATTCTTCCCTCTTTTGTCTGTTGTTTGCCTGCTGGTTCACAGAGCTCCCACCTTATGTTCAGCTTCCTCACCATACCCCTCTGTTCTCCTCCGCCTTCCGCGGCCTTCACCCTCGCTAAGGTTAATCTCTCTCGCCATCTTTGGTCTGGTGTCCTGTTTTTTTGTTCCAACCCATCTACACAGTTGGATCTCCGCTCTGTCTCACCAGCCCACCTTTGCTGCCGCCCTCGTGTCTTTGGAATGATTTGAAAACCAGATCTTGGTTTTCCAAACTAGAATGCTGCCTTTTTCGTCACTTCCCCCACCGGTTTTCCTCGGCCTCTCAGTCTCTAGCCACGCCCTCCACGCCTCCCATCTACCCCCACACATCCGACGTGAATCTCACGCGCCACTCTGCCACTCTGCCACTGCTTCCCCAAATTTCAGCTGCTGTTGTTGGAATATCCTTGTATTTGTTAAAACTAATAAAAGTAAAATTAAGAGTATGTGTTTGGTAGAAAGAAATTGTAATTTAATGATAGAAAGGAAGAAAGAAAACAAGGTTGATTCGAGCTCAAACCGAAGCTCAAGAACAGAAAATTACAGACTCAATTAGACTTCCGTGAGAAACTCTTTCCAGATTATTGGCTTTATAACCCAACTAAAATCTAGCAAATCTTTCTAACTGAATTGGACAGCTGGCCCAATACCAGCAGGCCCCTTAACCACTTCGATTGACCCAGCTTCCTTTTTCTGAATTCTTGCACGCCCATTCTCCCTCAGCAGCCTTAAACTCACCGTTTCTATTAACTACAAATACGCACGTTCTGGAGATAAGGGTTCTCAGAGATAAAGTGAGAATTTCCTTATCACATCAACATTTCTCCATCACACAGCTGGCCACGCACTACGAAGCTATCTTCTGGAATTCCTTCTTTATTCTACTTTACCAAAAATCATGTCTCGACAACCTTCGGTACACTGAAGACCTCATTACAGTTGTTGGATTTTTTTGTTGTTGCATCTCCGTCATTATATTTTATTATCCCTTAATGGTTGTCTCTATTTTTCTGGTTTTGTGTGTTTTGTGTGGGTTGTATCCATGATATTACGTTGGGTTTGATCTTAGTGAGGAGATTATGCTGGTTGCTCCAGCCAATGGCTTCATTCCAAACATCCAGTAAGTGTCGTCGTTTTGTAGGGGTTTGGGAAGGATTTATGAACCTCTTGAGGTTCGTGGCCTCATGATCATTCTCTGGTCTCTAGTTATCTATATTCTACTTAATTGGCAGCTATTCATAAGGTTCGTTTCATTTTTATTAGCACATTTCTTTTTATTTTCTTACTCCATTTTTTAGATGTATTGAGCTTTTGTTGGATTGCCCCAACTCTTTTGTTAGTTTCTTGTAATCGTCCCTTCCCTTTTTCTATTGTTTCAAAAAAAAATAATAATAATAAAATATATATATATAAAAAATGAAATAAAATAATATTTAGAAGTTACTTTTTTTCGCTGGACAGAACATGTATTTCTATATATACGACACCCACTTTGAAATGTGTCCACCAAAACAGTGGTATTATATAAATATTCTTTGTTAATATCATTATAGTTACGATAGTTTCACCGAGAAATAATATATATATATTTGTTTGTTATATATTGTGTTATTAATTCATTAAATCTATATTTTATATTATAAATTTATATTCGAAAAAAATAAAAATTTATAAAAAATTATTTTGCCCCCAAAGGGCCAAAAGGCCCAAAAACAATTTATATATTACATCTCTTCTAGCTATCAGGCTATTAACATTGGATAACAGCCCCCAAAAAAATCATTGGGCCCTAAAAAATTTATATCGAAATTGGACCCATTGAAAATAGCCAGGCTCTATTTATAAAGCCCTTACGGTTAACCGATAATTTCTGACCGATAATTAACCGATTTCTTATTTCGAAAATTAATCATCTCTGATATAAGAATCGCGAATTAATTCGATAATCTATGTTCAGTTATCGAAATAGCCTTTAGACGACACCGAATTAAACCGATACCCAGCCCTAACCGCAGCATTGTCCATGTTATTTGCCTTTTGGAATCTTGCATGTGATTATCCTATAAATGCTTGTATCCGATCCGACGTTGACTCTATATGAACACTAATTTTTTATGGAATGATTCTGATTGCTTGTGTTGGCATATAATTGGCCACACAATTTGTATTATTAAGGAAGTGCATTATATATAGGCTGATAAGAAAGAAGTTGTAAGGGAGGGTTTTAATCCCATTGTTTCTTATCATTGAATTCTATGAGGCATTATTGGGTGTGATGTTATTGATAAAATAAATGGTTGTAACGATGAATAAAAGCATGTTGAAATTCTCTCAGTAAATTATAGTTGAAGAATGCATGTCTGGCTCCTTGGAAAAGTAGTCAGAGTATAGCGTCCAAACCCAGAAACTAGTTCAGGGTCTATAGGTACGAAAGGCTCAAAAAGATCCAATTTTTGAACAAAATTACAATCAATCCCCTAAGGCAAACAACAGGATTACTTAATATCGTCTTCTTCTTGTCAATGCAGTATGCCGCCGTCTTGTAAAGGAAACTGTTCGTGAGCGGCTCTGTAAAGACAACTGCACTGCAATTGTCATTGTTTTCAGGCACAAGAAATTCCACAGGCACCAACTTTGCTCTAGTAGAAATATGTTGATGCTGGCTGTTGATTGCATTAATGTTTTGTTTCTTCAGTTGTACAAGTTCCTCAGGCATTGCTCTTGATTGTCTATTATTGTCAAATATTTTGATGAGTTGCTCAGTTTTGCATACTGAGTTGGTAGAATTAGACTTTGGATATCTAGTGATGTGTTTAATAGTTGCATTTTTTTTCTCTCTTTAAATGGGTGGTGTATAACAATCATTAGATTTTCAAAGAATTTGTTGCGCTTAACTTAGTATCCTGAATGTTGGTATCTAATCTGCTAGTCTTGTGGTGCTCAAAAATGTGCAGGATAAGTGGAAACGTATGATATAATTCTTGATTTTCAAGTCAATGTATCCCTCTCTTCCAAGAAAGAGATGCATAGTATAATTCTTTTTTCTCTCTTCGAATGATCAGTTGGTTATACTTTGTCCGGTCGGAATGCGAGGACTTTTGAAGTGATAACCCATAGAATGGGCCATGTTTTTTTGACTTCCGTTTCAGTTAGACAGAAATTTCTTGCAAAGCCAATATATACGATTGGACATAAATTTTCTCTAACTCAGTCTATAAGATTGTTGTGTCCTTATCATGTGAAAAATATGTGAACGTTTAATTAGCATGTGATTTTCACATGATTTTTTAGTAATTCCATTAAAAAATTATATACTTTTCACATACTTAAAGGACATAATATCTCCCTACTTAGTTTGAAGAAAATTTATGTTCGTTCGACATATGTTGTAGTTGGCTTTTACCCTTTCAGGTGAGTAAAGAATAACCTTGTCAGCAAATGGTGCTGACATTAGTTATTTGTTAGCAGCTCATTTTTTTGGGAGGACTGGATTTCATGCGTCCTCCACCATTGCATCTTCTTTCTTAGGGGAATGGATGTATGCAGATGAATGGCCCAAGAATGGTATGGATCAAAAGATCTTTTTTTTTTTTTCCTCAAAATATTTTTAATATTTCTTATAGAAGCATCGCAAAGTCTTTTGTATTTTCTGATATCTTAATGGGTTTCCACTATGCCTGAATTATTTTTAGGATCAATTGCTGCTGGTGGTGGTCGAAGTGGTGTAGCAGATATATTGAATGGTTACTAAGCAGAAAAAAAAAAAAACAGAAGAAAAAGAAATTGAACAGATTAACTGTATTAAATCTACGGTAGTCCTTGCATCGAGAGTACTGTCTCAGCTAATAGTCATTCTTGTGTTGGGTTGCTAAAGATTGTCAATGGATTGCATGTTTGTACATCTCAGGAATTGTTAAGAGTATATTATGGGATTTAATTTTAGAGGTTTGATTGTAATTGATTGTAATATCTTATAATCATATTCACAATTAAATCGGATTGATTTGATTATCATACTTATTTATCTTAATTCTCTTATAAATAAGAGTATTTTGTATTGTAAAAATATCAAGTGAATAAGAGCAAAATGTAGTTATTGTGGCTTTATCTGGTGAACATAAGTTATAGATCGAACTACGTAAATTCTTATGTGTTTATTTTCGTTATTCCACTTTTTCCTTTAATTTCTTTTATTTTATATTTTCTTTCATGGTATCAAAGCAATAGGCTAAAGCCAGTTTTCGATTGTGTGAATTTTTCATTTTTAATTTTCTTAATTTTCTCCTCTTATTGTTGTGTCTCTGATTTTCCCATGTATGAGAAAGCAGAACGATCTTTGAAGGACCACTCCTCTATTTCAAGAACATCTCGTTTAATCTCTTCCAAACACAGCTTCTATTTTTCTTTAGTCGGGACTTCTTTGCACCAAAATTGCAAAATCACAACATTATCGCGGGTCAGAAAACGTCGTTGAAACCCATTTTCAATTTGGGTATTTTTCTTGGCGAAGTATGATAAGTATGTGATGCAGAATAAAGAAAGAAGATTTGGTCTTTAGATTTATTTAGGGTTTATTAATTATTTAGATTTGTAGTATTTAATTTATGTTTTCAGAGTCGGTGTTATTTTGTAATCGTTATTATATTTTATTTAATTTAAGAGTCAATGTTATTTTATAATTTGACAATGGGCTTGGCCCAAAGTCAGTCACTTTAGGGTTAGGGTTTTATTAGTCTATTTAAGTATTCTTTTGTACTCATAAAAAAACAGATTATGATTATGAGTAAACAGATATTTTGTTTGAGAGATGTGATTTCTCTTCTTTTTTGGTGGTGAGACTCTGCCAAGACCAGTGAGACTCTGGTTCAACCTCTTCCTCTTCGTTATTTCGGTGAGACTCCGAATTAACGCAAGATTTATCTTTATTTTCTATTGTTCTTGTTCTGTCCTGCGTCAAATTGGTATCAAAGCACACAAGAATCGACTGCTTTCCATAGCAATCAACGATCCATGATTATCCAACCCACACAACAGTTCATCCACCAATACAACACCACTTATGCTTCACTCATTACCGCCAAAACCATCAAGCTCCTAAACCAATAGCCAACAATGCCAACAAAAAAAAAAAACAAACCTTGTGTTCTTGTTTCTTTAGTCAACAGGTCAATCCAGTGCATAAGGAACAGTAGACGGAAGCATCATAGAACAACCCGCCCGCAATGGTGAGACTCTATTGTGTTCATAGTAGGAAAATTGTGAGACTCAATTTACCTATTATGTTAGTGAGTTTTTTTTTTTTTTGAAAATCTTCGGCTCATTTATTTTCACATTCCAAACTTGAGGCAACCTGCCCGCAATGGTGAGATTCTATTGTGGTCACAATAGAAAGATTGTGAGACTCAATTTGTCTATTGTGTTCGTAAGTTTTCTTTAGTTTGAAAATCTTCAACTTCCAAACTCGAGGACGAGTTTTTTTTAAGAAGGGGAGAATGATGCAGAATAAAGAAAGAAGATTTGGTCTTTAGATTTATTTAGGGTTTATTAATTATTTAGATTTGTAGTATTTAATTTATGTTTTCAGAGTCGGTGTTATTTTGTAATCGTTATTATATTTTATTTAATTTAAGAGTCAATGTTATTTTATAATTTGACAGTGGGCTTGGCCCAAAGTCAGTCACTTTAGGGTTAGGGTTTTATTAGTCTATTTAAGTATTCTTTTGTACTCATACAAAAACAGATTATGATTATGAGTAAACAGATATTTTGTTTGAGAGATGTGATTTCTCTTCTTTTTTGGTGGTGAGACTCTGCCAAGACCAGTGAGACTCTGGTTCAACCTCTTCCTCTTCGTTATTTCGGTGAGACTCTGAATTAACGCAAGATTTATCTTTATTTTCTATTGTTCTTGTTCTGTCCTGCGTCAGTATGTTTTCTGATATTTTCTTTTTCTTCCACCATACGGCTTGCATAAGCCCTTTTCCTATTGAGGCACAAAGCATTATAGGGTTTACTAAAACAACTAACTAAATGTGATAATAAATGCATGATAAAAAATGACATCAAATTTAAAACTTCATTGATTATGCAAACGATTCCTTTCCTTTTTCAAATATAAGTTTGTTCTTTAGTCGTAAAGGATGGCCAGATTTAAAATTAAAAGAATATCTATTTGTAGAAGAAAGAAGCAATGGAAGAACCGGGATGTTTTTACTCAAACCCAACAAAAATAGGAAAAGATCCGATGCGGTTCTTTGAAGATCATGCAAAAAGTAGAAAATTGAGCCAAGACAGATCGTTTTGATGTGTTCGAATTAAATTATTTGTATTTGCTTTGTCAATTAAATGCTTTTTAGATTTTATTTTGGCTCTAACAGGATGAAGACAATAAATTGATTGTTTTTGTGCAGACCATAAAATACTTACTTTCAGTACGCGAAATAAAAAGAGAGACGAATGTCATAAACAGGATTGGTTACACACCTTTAGATGTCTTAAATGTGTGTCCAAAAGATTTTAAATGTTTTGAAATCCAAAACATTTTAAAGGAAGCTGGTATTAGAAAATCAACAGATCTAAATTCTTCTCCATCATCGACCCTAAGTGTTGTTGTCCCATGCAACACAACAAGCGCAGTCCGGACAGGCAAGTCAATGGTGGGGCCTACTTTCTTTCGTTGATGTCATTAGTTAAACATATTAAATACCAGGATAATTGGGTGAAGAAAACGCGTGGCGTACTGGATGGTAGTGGCCACTGTGATTGCAAGCATGGCTTTCAGCCGCCCTAAGCCACCGGGCGGCGTTTGCCAAGAAAAAACAACAACGGGTGGTTTTCGCTTGTAATCCAGACATATGCGAAGCCGGTGTTTCGTTTGGTGAATATATGCGAAGCTGGCAAATCTGTTTTAGCTTATGCCATACAGAGTACTACCTAAGGATTCTTGTCCTTCAACACACACCTCTTTCTTGCATCTCTGTCGCGCTCGTACTTTTTGGTCATTAGTGGATTTCTCTTTACGAACAAAATTTAGCTAGTATATGGTTTTGGACTCTAGCCATGTCTACAGCAGTCACGTTCATGGCACTTACCTATTTTATGGGTAGTGGATATGGGGACCCGAATTATCTTTTTTATAGAGTTTACGGGATGAACAACCTTGATAGAATTATTTGGATTGACTGCTTCTAGTTGTCGGGTGTCATTCACGCAATTCGCCTTACTCTCTTGGGTGATCAACACTTTGCCCAATTTCAAGTGCAGGTCAACAATGGGTCCATCGAGAGCGACCCGGCTAATGTGTAAGAGGATTAAAAGGTTAATTAATTTCAAATTTGTTAGTTCTTGTATCCAAAAAGTTGAAATGATTTGGATTTTTTTTTTTCACTTTGTTTTTCTTTATGTCATTCTTTACCTTTATGATTTTGATTAATGACTAAGACGATGTAGTCTACATATATACATGAGCAATCATTAATGCTATTGTATAAATATTCATTAATCCTATTGGTAGTCTGTTGATTGCGAACGCACAAGACTTATCTTTTAACTTTGAATAATGGTATTTCAAACATTCCAATAATAGGAGGTGAAGGTTACTCGCAATAATTAATAATAGGAGGTGAAGGTGTGTAATCAAGTCAATAATGGTATTTAAACGTGTTCTTTTCTATGCTTAAAAAAACTAATCGAGTCACAACAAAAAAAAAAAAAAAATAAGGTCATTAGTGACAAACAAAAAATTGGTTGTTTGCTAAAGGTCTTTAAGTGTGTTGCTAATGACGTATTACGGCGACATTTGATTATCCCGTCAAGAAACCCACTTGAGACTTGAGAACCCTGCTGTTCCATGTCTAATCATGATCAACTACAAGTTTAATGACCATGCTCGTTTATTTGTTGTAGTTGGCTTTGGAGGAAATTTTATGTCCAAACAAACAGATTCAAAATAACATGCGCACTTCTATAGGTTATCACTTCAAAACTCCTCGCATTCCGACACGATAAAGTATAAACTAACTGATCTTCTTATTCGAAGGAGAGAAAGAAGGATATACTATGCCTCTCTTTTTTGGACTTTGAAAATCATACGTTTCCACTTATCCTTGCACATTTTTGCCGCATCAAAAGAATAAGCAGAATTGATACCAACAGTTCAGGATACCAAGTTAAGCGCCACAAATTTTTTGAAAATCTAATGATTGTCTATACACCACACCATTTAAAGAAAAAAAAATGCAACTATTAAACACATCTCTAAATATTTTCAACTTTTTGAACAATGGCGCATCTGCTTCATAACAACAGCATCCAAAAGTCTAATTCTACCAACTCAGTATGCAAAACTGAGCACTCATCAAAATATTAGACAATATAGACAATATCAAGAGCAATGCCTGAGGAGCTATACAACTGAAGAAGAAACAAAACATTAATGCATCAACAGCCATATTTCTGACTAGAGGCAAAGTTGGTGCCTGTGGAATTACTTGTGCCTTGAAAACAATTGACAATGCAGTGCAGTTGTTCTTTACAGAGCCGCTCACGAAACAGCTTCCTTTACAGACGCGGCATACTGTATTGACAGGTAACCCCTCCTGTTTAACAAATGCAACCCTTCTAAGTAACCAATGACATAAATAACTTAAGAGTTAAAGCTTAACAAAATGGATTGTGAACAAGAAACAATGCATGGTAAAGCGTTCCTGGAAACATTTTCTCAACCTTCTTGTAAATTGTGGTTCCCAGTTTCACAGAAATTTAGAGAGTATTTCTTAATACCAATAGTAAAATAAAATTTTTAAAAAAAAAAATCTGCTTCTCTCTCTAGCTAGAGAGAGAAGCTGATCTCCCCTTGTGAGAATTCATCCCCATCTCCCGTATGGACTTCCCCACCTCCTTAGTGAGCTCCGGTGAGGAGGTATGGAGCTGTTCTCCATCCTCCCCTTCCCTTTCTTTCTCTGGTTGTTTTTCTATTTTTTCCCCCTTTTTCTTCGTTTTCCATTCTTCCCTCTTTGGTCTGTTGTTTGCTTGCTGGTTTCACAGCCGCCTCCACACCTTATGTTTGGCTTCCCACATCCCCTCTGGTTCTCCTCCGCGCCTTCCTCGCCTTCACCTCGCTAAGGCTAAGTCCTCTCGCCATCTTTGGGTCGTGCGAATCCTGTTTTTTTGTTCAACCCATCTACACAGTGGATCTCCGCCTCTGCTCTCACCGTCACCGTTCCGGCACCCCTCTGTCTTGGAATGATTTTGAAGACCAGATCTTAGGTTTTCCAAACTAAATCTGCCTTTTTCCGTCACTTCCCCACTGATGTGCCTCTCCACGCGCTTTCCTCAGCCTCTCAGCTTCTAGCACCACTCTCCACACTCACATCTGCCCCCACGCTCCCATCTACCCCCCACGCATCCGCTCATGAATCTTCACGCGCCACTCCGCCGCTCTTCCTCGACATTGCAGCTGCTGTTGGGTTTTTGTTGTTGTATCTCTGTCATTATATTTCTATTGTTTCCCGGATCTGGCTTCTGTGCTGTAGTTTAGCACAAGAAGCTGTAAATCTATTCAACGGCTGGGATGGGTTTGAGTTTGTTTTAACCGCTTGAGTTTTTTGGGTTTCTTTTAACCCAAACGTCAACGTTTTGAAAAGACCATCTATTGTCTGAACCAAAGTGTTGAGGGGTTTTTTGTTGACGGCCGTTTAACGCTGTCTTCCTCTTGGTTGCTGGTTTAACAAAGAGAAACCAAGAGCCAACCTCTTTGTTCTTCCATTCGCTGTGTTACTATGAGCAATAGAGGGCTTGTCGAGTTTAGGCCTGCTTGTCGTGTGGTTTGAATCTTGGTGGTGTTGGGAAGGGGGAGGGAGAGAGAGAGAGTCGTAGCAGGGTAGTAATGAAGTCAATGCTCAATGAATCCAAGGTATTTAGCTTCATATCTTGCCCTGTACTTTTTTCACGGATTAGTGTTGTTGTTTTCAGAGGTTTGGAGCTTATATGATTGTTTTGGTCGATGAGTTTGTTTCATTTATAATTTTTTTTCTGGGTTTGGACCTTTGGGTTATTTGGCTTTAGAAAAGTTGGAGTTCGGGAATTTGAGTTTCATTTGGGGGTACTGGCTAGGGATTGAATTCTTGTCTTTTATGTGAATGATTCGAATTATTAATTCTGCATTCCCTGCATAAGGAGAAGAGGAGAGGGTGGGGTTTAGGGATGAGGTGGAGAGAGGAGAGGAGGTGTGAGATGGTGGAAATGGGAGAGACAGGTTTGGCTCTTTGGTTTCTCTTGTTAAACAGAAGAAGACGAAGACTGCGTTAAACGGCGTCAACAAAAAAAAGCCCTCAAACTTTTGTTAGACAATAGATGGTTTTCAAAACGTTACGTTTGGGTTAAAGAAACCCAAAAAACTCTTAGGCGGTTAAAATAAACCAAAACCCATCCATTGCCGTTGAATAGATGCTTTTGTGGAGTTGTCTCCATGTATTTACGTGGTTCGATCTAGTTGAAGAGGACTATGTGGTGCCTCCAGCGGGATGGCTTCATTCCCATCCATCAATGTCATCCTGTTGTGTGGTGAGGGTTTGGAAGATTTGATGGACTCTTAAGTTTGGTGCGTCATGTTCATGGCGTGTCATCTGAAGAACAATGCCTTACGCTTATGAGTTGGTGGCCATTGATAAAGGTCATTTCATTTTATTTAGCACATTCTCTTTTATTTGTTTGTTTACCTGGCACTGAATCTAGATGTATTGTGACTTATTTGTGGGAGTTTGTCCAGCTTTTGTGTTGTGGTTTAGTTTTCTTGTATCGTTCCCTTTCCCCTTTCCCGTTATTGCTAAAATAATTAATATAATGAATAATAATAAGAAAATGTGAAATAAAATAACAGGTTAGCCAGAATACTTTTTTTCGCTGGACAGGCATGACAAACAACCGCACTTGAAATGTGGCCACCAAAACAGTGGAAAACTGTGTATTATACCATGTAGTACGGATAGTTTCACTGATGAAATAAGCCAAGACACTTAAAGCAGCGTTTTGACATGGAATGGCTTCCACAGAAAAAGAGAAGGCCTATAATCAAATTTTATATGGGAGTTCCATAAGATAAACTCATAAATACTTCTTGTCCAATGCAGATTTCATTAACCCATCCCCAGTTACATGCAGTTGATGGACAAATTATGTAAGAATGATTGTGTGTTAATAATGATGACTTCTCTTTTCTTCGTTTAGTCCTCTCTAGTTT
>FXXK01002533.1:0-11531 GCA_900184695.1 Betula pendula | reverse complement strand
CTGATAGGCTTCAAGTGTCGTAAACAAGAATTGAATAAACTCTAAGAGAGGAACAATATGATTTGTTCTAACAAGTCTAAACCTCTCTTAGCATACACAAAATAGCCTCTGAACCCCTTGGAAATATTACCTCCAATCCTTACAAAATTCGTGCTTCAAAGGTCCTTAAATAGACTTCAAAAAGTAGCCCTAAAATCACAAAGTCGGTTCCCAAAAAGTGCATATTTTCGGGGCTCGTTCGTACGCACTGCAAACGAGATTAGAGACGAGGCATTCTGCTCAAAATTCGTCTGCAATCTCACCAAAAGAGCTTACAGCCGAGCAGAATTTCAGTCTTCACTTCACGGCCCAATTTGACCATGAAAATGTTGGAATTGGAGAATTTTCGTGAAATAACGACTTGTATCATTTTGAGTCAGCTTTCCAAAGCCACCAAGTTTGCTTCAATCGGAATTTGGAATCAAAAGTTATGATCACTTTAGTCCGATTAGGTCAATGTTAACAGCATATACAATCTTGAAAAAACATGTCTTCAATCAACTTTTTCACCAACTTAACTTTAGACTAAAACTTACAATCAAATATGTTTTGACACTGAATTTGTCAACACTAAAAACTAACAAACTCCCCCTTTGGCAATTCGGTGACAGAACCCAATTACAACAAAATGCTCAAGTCAAAAATTAAAATCTGTTCTCTGAAACATGAACAAACCATTAAACGTATAGAGAACTGGAGTAATGAAACCAAACCAAATCAGAACTTTCTCCCCCTTTTTGTCACATAATGACAAAGGGATTCAAATGATAGATTCAGGACAATGTCATGTAACAAGCAATTCAACCAAGCCAATAAACAAAGCAAAACAACCATGATTAAGAGCAATGAGAGATATGTAAGATCAAGAACACTAAAACATATGATATGCAAAATTGAACAATTTTCAGAAAAATAAGATTTATTCCCCTCATTTATCCCCCTCAATGAGTTCCTAACAAAAATCATAGAGTAAGCAAGGACAATATCATCAATGTCACATGAGTAACAAATTGAACAACAAAAACATCAAGTGCTTAAGGTGTCCAAAATATGCATGAAATTCAAAAGGATGAATGAACTTGAAATAACTTTGACACATGTCAAGAGATATGTACCACTTTGTTCATGCTCATGTATTGTGTATGTAGACTTCAAAGGATGACAAGAGTGAACCGAACCGAGTGCGGAGACAAACAAGTCTTATGAGGAAGAATTATCAGCACATCGAATCAAAAGTCAAACCTTATTTATTGTGCAAGGGCCTAGTTACCCTCATCCAATATGCTCCCCCTGAGTTTTAGCATAATCTTAAACAAAGTTCGTTAGTGGCCATCTATTTCCGCAATGATTTGGCCACTGACTGTTCATAGGGACAAGTTTAAGCAAAGTATAGACACTGAACTTTGGTTCGGATATTCTTTTTGAGAATGTGCCTTTTTGCAACAATGGAGCTTTATCACAATAGAGAAGAGAACAGAAGTTTTTAGGTCTAGGTTCAACTAGCAAATGATCAACTTGACTGAAAAGCCAACCAATCATTCCTCACAAGATATTTGATCCACCACAAAACAAGTCAGTCTATCTTAAATAACAAGAAGAATGAAAAATGCATGAGAACTGAGCATGAATGAAATGTACCACAAAACTCTTTGCATGAGTAAAGCAAAATTTGTCCATTGAAGAAATAATCATCCCATGCATAGTAAGCACACCATAAGAAAAAAAAATGACGAATGGGAGTTCAAAGTGCACTTATGAGAAGTTGAACCAAGATTTTCAAAGAGTACTAGAGATCTTTGCAGGAATCCACGCTCATAATTTTTTATTTTTTATTTTTTTAAATGCAGAAGATAAAACAAATGCAGAAAATAAATGAGATGCCCAAGGAACAACAACAGAAAGAGATGAAGACTATCCTAGACATGCCATGTGACCACCTAACTCTAGGTGAGTCCACTACCACTCCCCCTCAATGGGTGAATGGTATTAACCTTCCTAACCCAAACCTTCTTAACATTAGGTGCAGATTTGTGACCATTGTCCAACTCATCTAACCTAGTCTAAATCACCCTCATCATATTGCACAACCCTTCATAACTATTCATAGAATATGAATTATCATTTTTATACTCACAGGGCTTCATCTTAAAGCAGTTGGGTCGGATATAACCAACTTTGCCACAGTGATGACAAGTAGGGATGAATTTAGGCTTGGATTGTTTTCTTGAAGACATCTTGAGCTCAGCCTTGACATTGTTGATCAAATGGACATTCTTGCAAATTTTGGAGCTTTCTTCTTCAGATGTGACTGGATTCAGGTTAAGCTTGACAAACATAATCTTAGAAGATGAAATGTTAGAAGAAGATGCTGCATATTTGTCAAAACCCAAACCAGTTTTATCAGAAAAAGATTTTTGTTCATTCAACATCTTGTCAAGCTTATCACTAGAGAATTTAGTAAAATAAGTTTTGGATTCACATAATTCTTTCTCTAGTGCTTTATTCTTGACAATTAACAATGCATTTTCAGACTTAAGAGTATTGTAAATAGCATTGGAATCAGTCAAATCTTCAAGAAGCTTCTCTTTTTCAAGAACAAGTTCTTTTAGATTTTTCAAAGTCTGTTTGTTAGATTTTTGCAATTTAAAGAATTCTTTGAAAAGATCATTGTACACATCTGCAAAATGTCCTCACCTTCATCATCAGAAAAATCTTTTAATTCTGCAGTAACATAATTATCAGCATCAGAAGAACTATTATGAAAAGTAGTAAGAGCCAAGTAATTTACCATATCTTCAAAAGTCTTTTCAGTATTGTCTCTGTCAGATTCATCACTTTGGGTAGTGTTAGTAGCTTTACCCTTGGATCTTTTCAGATTTTCATAGTCTGCACGAATATGGCCAATTCCTCCGCATTTATGACATTTCACACCATTTGTAGTCTTGTCTTTCTTACCTGGCTCAGCTCTCCCTTGATTTACTCAATTGGAATCATTCTTGAAATTCTCAGAAAATTTATTGTTCTGATTTCTAAAGTTTCCATTCTTGGGTTTGAAAATTTTTCTCATTCTTCTTGCAATCATAGCTAGTTCTTCGTTCTCTGTTGATTCTTCATCAGAGGAGTCATCAACGTTCTTGACAGTCTTGAGAGCAATTCCTTTGTTCTTTTTAGGTTGAAAGTGATTGAGCACGTGGGTTTTGAAGGGATCCGACCAGTTCTTCAACTCTTAATTCTTTAATGTTCCTGCTTTCCTCAATGGCTGTGACCTTGGATCTGAATCTCTTTGGAAGAGATCTCAAAATCTTCTTGACAATTTTCTCATCTGAAACAACCTTTCCAAGACCAATCATAGAGGTTCGAATAACACTTAATTTAGCATAAAATTCATCAAATGTCTTTTCTTCTTGCATCCTAATTGCTTCGTATTTTGAAATAAAAATTTGAAGTTTAGAAAATTTAACAGCTTCAGTTTTTTCATGAGTAACTTGTAAAATTCTCTAGGCATCCTTGGCAAGCTCACAGAGCGAAATACGAATAAATTCGTCTGCCGCTGTAACTGCCAAGAATAGCGCATTTAAGGCTCTATCGTTACGAATGCAAGCAGCCTTATCATCCTTAGACCATGAGGTCATTGGTTCCTCTGGACGTGTCCATCCAGGTTCAACAAGTTCCCATACGTCTATGGATTTAAGGTAAACTTTCATACGAATTTTTCAGATAGCATAGTTACTACCATCAAAACTAGGAACAGTATTAGGATTAAGATTAAGAGACATTGAATGAAGTCTAGGATTACACTCAGGAATTTAATCCAAACAGAGTGAACCCGCTCTGATACTAATTGAAAATAATAACTGAATTCCAAATAACACCTATAAGGTGGGTTGAATAGGTGTTTGCTAAATAAACGCGGAATTTAAAAATATTCAACCACACAAAATATTATGAAAGCAATAAAGCACACGACACAAATATTTTGGTTACGAAGTGAAAACCTTTTGAAGAACTCTTCAAAAGTAAAACCACTCCGGGGCAGCCAAACCCAGGAAATCAATGCACTATAGAAGAACGAGAAATTAAAAAGTGTTCATACTTACAAAACCTTTGTGAGAGACACACTCTTGTGACCCGCTTGTCCACTACCTCAGTAGTTCTCCCAGAACCTCTAGAAAGTTCTTCTATTTGATCTTCCTTTACCGAACTCCGATAGGCTTCAAGTGTCGTAAACAAGGATTGAATAAACTCTAAGAGAGGAACAATATGATTTGTTCTAACAAGCCTAAACCTCTCTTAGCACACACAAAATAGCCTCTGAACCCTTGGAAATATTACCTCCAATCCTTACAAAATTCGTGCTTCAAAGTCTTAAATAGACTTCAAAAAGTAGCCCTAAAATCACAAATTCGGTTCCCAAAAAGTGCAAAATTTTTGGGCTCGTCGTACGCACTGCAAACGAGATTAGAGACGAGGCATTCTGCTCAAAATTCGTCTGCAATCTCATCCGGACGAGCTTGCAGCCGAGCAGAATTTCAGTCTTCACTTCACGGCCCAATTTGACCCTGAAAACGTTGGAATTGGAGAATTTTTGTGAAATAACAACTTTGTAGAATTTTGAGTCAGCTTTCCAACGCCACCAAGTTTACTTCAATCGGATTTGGAATCAAAAGTTATGATCACTTTAGTCCGACTAGGTCAATGTTGACAGCATATATACAATCTTGAAAAAACATGTCTTCAATCAACTTTTTCACCGACTTGACTTAGACTAAAACTTACAACCAAATATGTTTGACACTGAATTTGCCAACACTAAAAACTAACAATCTCAATGCCTGTATGTCATAGTGCTATACTGTTTCCAACTTTCCTAACGTATTATATGTGTTCTTGCATATAGGTCTAAATATGAGTGTACAAGCGAGCAGTTATTAACCGCTAATAACTGGATGAACTAGAAATAATAGCAATCGAATAACCGCCTAAAGCCAGTTGCGGTTATCGGTTAAAGTATTGAGAAAAACCGGTTAATAACTGGGTAGTCGTTAACCGGTTTAATATATAATTAATACATATATAAAAATAAAATAAAAATATAATAATAATTTAAAACTTAAAAAACTACAAACTATATAGTACAATTAATTTTATTATGGAGGTTAGATTTATGTTATTGATATTTATGGGAAGTTTTAAGGGCTATTATTTGAAAGTCATATATAAACTCTAAATAATATAAAAAACAAAAATTGTAGAGATTTGAGGTTATAATAATTCAAGCCCAAGAAAGCTAAGAATATCAAGAGTAGAGAGTGTGAGAAGAGTTAAGGCTCTGTTCAGATACAATCATATGTTCATCTATAAGTAGTCTTGTAATAAATTCAGTATTGTTATTAACGACGACTTGATAAGCCTATCGGTAAGTTACGGAGAATGGATGATCAACCAGAACCGAACTTGGTCTAGTTGGTAGGAGATATAGACGGTAGTTGGAAACCGAGTAGTCCAAGATGTGTGCTCAGCAAAGGTCTTTATCGTATAGGTGTTGCAATGTGCGAGCTCTTCTTATAAATTCTCGCCACCTTGCCTATATACCTATATCCCAGATGTATGTGATATTCCTGGTGGCTGATTGGCGCTCGGGATGTGAAATTTACAAATAACTTCTTGAGGTAGTACTCTCTGAGATTGAGTGTTTTCACTATCGTCACCAGTTTTTCGCTGTCGTAGAGTGCTGTATTAATTCTTTTCTCTCTCCTCAACTTTATGTTAGGTTGTTGAATATTTTATTAAACTTCCGCGTTTATTCCACGCATAAAATTTCATCCACTTAAACAGGTGAGTGATTATGGACAGTCACAATGCTTAGTTAATTTTCTCTCTACTTATGTTGGTTGTTGCAGCGCGGCGCGATTATTCTGTTTTGAGTTTAAGATATCCTCGAGGATGTTACAATCTTCCATATATGGTCATTCAAATTGTACTCTTTAATTTAATCGCTAACATAATAGGACTACCCGTACAGTTTTGATGTGGTCAGTAATCACTTAGCTATGCTGAGAAATTCGTAATGAAAGGGAATTTTTATCTTTAGGAATAGCATCCATTAATGACGTTATGGTGTCACTTAGTAGAACCAGAATGGAACGCTCTCCATAGCAATAGCGTAATGACCACATATTGGTCGTAGACGTGGATATTAGAGCGCATGCTATGCTTCAGTACGTCTGATGAGTTATGCTTCTATTCGCTATTCTCTTGGCATACAAAAAAAAAAAAAAAACGTTTCTAGAGGTTTTTTAATCTGCCATTCTAGAAAACTATTGGTGGCGTAAATTTTGTACTTAAATTAAAAATAATCCTGGCGTTTAAGTTAATTTGCCGGGAAAGTGAAGTATCGAAACGCCAAGAAGAAATAAACAAAACTTCTGCTTCATGATTTTACAAACGTTAATTACACTGTACGCTAATAAATGGTTGCCCAAAATCAAATCTCCTCATTTCGGTCTGTTTCATCCCTCCTTCCCATCTTCTACCATGATTTTACTTTCGCTGAATGTGGTGGATTTCAATTTAGGGTTTAATTTTTCTGTTTCTGATTTGTGGCATAATACCCCTCTCCAGTTCTCTCTCCTCAAAATTTTTTAATTCCAAGATCTTTATGTGTCATTTTTCTCGGTATAAATATATATGTAGAAATATATGCAGAATACTAAAATATGTAAATAAGAGCGGAAGCAAGAGAGAGAAAGAGACATAGAAAATTACGGGTAGTTCGGTGTTAGACACCTACGTCCACCACTCTGAAGGGCCCTTAGGGCTACATTGTGCTCATTAACTTGATTTCTAAACTATTACAAAAACCTTTATTTATAAAGAGGCTATGAGTGGTGTACAAGTAAACCTAGTATCAGGTTCTTCTTCAACTGTGGGACGTGTCTGACCTTTTGTAGCTTCCATACCGAATCGCTGTGGACTCTGATGCGAACATCGCCCATGCCCACGATATCTAGAGGCGTTCCGTCAGCCAAGTACACTTTCCCGAAATCTCCAGCAACGTAGTTTTCGAGTACTTCACGGATCGCAGTGATATGAAAAGAGGCTCCCGAGTCCATGACCCAAGAGTCAAGAGGACTGTCAACAGAGAGAACTAGAGCATCTTGTATTTCTTCTGTTGCCACGACATTTGCAGAGTCGTTACCAGTCTTCTTCTTTGGTTCTTTGCAATTTTTCTTGAAGTGGCCAGTCTTGCCACAATTCCAACACTCTAGCTGTCGTCCAGATCTGGATTTGCTTCTACCCTTTCTGGATTTTGATCTGCCCCTGCCAGAGTTCCTGTCTTGTACTCTACCTCTTGTCTCGAGGTTTAGGGCTGCACCAGAAGTCGAGGTTTCCCCGGCATCTTTTCTCCGAACTTCCTCGCTTAGAATCAAATCTCGTATGCCTTCATAGCTGAGTTTGCTCTTCCCTGCAGAATTGCTCATAGCCATCCGCACAGCTTCCCAGCTATTTGGCAATGACGCCAACACAATCAAAGCACAAATCTCATCATCAAAATCAATATCTATTGAGGATAATTGATTTGTGATCGTGTTGAACTCATTGAGATGTTGCGCTACCGAGGCTCTTTCAGCCATCTTTAAATTGAACAACTTCTTCATCAGGTGCACCTTGTTGTTTGCCGACGGTTTCTCATACATACTTGACAAAGCCGCCATCAGACCTGCAGTGGTCTTCTCCTTCACAACGTTGTGTGCTACTGATCTTGACAACGATAATCTGATAACTGCCAGGGCCTTTCGATCAAGTAGGGCCCAATCGGTATCGTACATATCGTTTGGTTGCTCCCCCAAAAGAGGCAGATGTAGTTCCTTCCCATAAAGTACATCTTCAATTTGCATATTCCAATATGCAAAATCTGTGCCATCAAATTTTTCGATTCTTTCTGCTTTTCCATCTTCTCCTACCATCGCTCCCACTCAAACCAAAAAGCTCTGATACCAGTGTTGGGTGGTCTTGGGCCTCTCTCAACCCCAAAAGCTAGCTCAAGGGGTGAGGCTTTCCCTCACACTTATAAACTGACCACCAGCCCCTTCCACAACCGATGTGGGACAACCCCAACAAAACCTCTAAGAAATCCAAAGTTGCGTAATCAATCTTGTTCATAGTGTTAGCCTTTCCTTTTCTTTTTCTTTTTTTTGGGGTACTAAAAGTAAGTATTTTACAACCTGCACAAAGACAACTCCAAATAAATT
Source organism: Betula pendula (assembly GCA_900184695.1). Lineage (NCBI taxonomy): Eukaryota > Viridiplantae > Streptophyta > Magnoliopsida > Fagales > Betulaceae > Betula > Betula pendula. Next base: position 3,240 of record FXXK01002533.1, on the reverse strand, counting down.
TAATTCAACCACATTGAATGGTCTTTCTTGAGTTAGTTACTACTTTTTGCATATCTTAATTATAGAAGAACCGCATCAAAATAAGGGATCTTTCTATTTTTGTTGGGGCATGTATGAAAAATAGTAAATATTCTTCCAGTTTTTTTTTTCAACTTATTTTTATGAATACAAACAAACTCCATTACAAAAACAAGAAGTAAATGTCAAATAAAAATTCATAGCGTGGATAGTGTGGTATTCTATATATCACTAGAAAGGAATTTCTTCCTTCTATATAAAGTATTATAGATGTTGTTTAATGCACCTTCATTTGCTTGGCATTACAGCTAAGTGGCGAATCCGGGTTCCCTTCGCGGTCTTTGGGAGCTAACAATTTCATAGCATCATGTCAAACACACAATAGGGTATTTTATAGTTAAGATACTACGTAATTATATATAGCTGTTGTTAACGCACCTTCCAAAGTAGCCAGTCCCTAACAATTATCAGACTCGTATCAAACACACAAGTGCTATTTATTAATATTTTATTTGTTGTTTTAGCCTATTTTCTATATCTGACTTTTCTAATCGAGAAATGTAATCGCTATTCTTCACTTGTGAATGTGAAGATTGAACAAGAAGTTTTAACTTACTAGCTAGAGAGTCACGTTCCTCTTCAAAACATTTTTTGATGAAGTTGGACAACTGCCGTCTGCACCACTTCCATGATTTTCGCAGCAGAGTAAAAAGCAGATGTTGGACTATTGCATCTGGACCGACCACATCTGGTACCTCTTCCCATTAGCGTTCGAGATATGGGAGTTAGTATTGAAGGTACGACGATACGAGGAGTTATGTAAGCTATCAGCTTTTCAAGCTTCAATCTCACTTTCTATGAAAGTTTAAGAAGCATGGAAAGGGATTTTACTTCTTTTTTTTTTTTTTTTTTAAAGAGGAAAAAGAAGAAAATTAATTTTTAATGTGAAGAAACAAAATTTAATTAAAACAAAAAAATGGAAAAGAAAGGAAAAAATAAGCCAAAACAGCTCATAACCAAAAAACAAGGGAAAGCTAACATTTGTCATTTGGCAATCATCTTTTATTTATTTATTTATTCAAGTTACCTATTTTAAAACTATTATGAATTTTTTTTTTTAAAAAAATTCTATCAAAGAAATTTAAAATTATTTTTTATTTAAATCACACAATCTCTTCTTATTATAATTTAAACAAAAAAATTCACATAAAGAACGCATTATTATTTTTTATTTTCCCCATATTGTCCATAGAGTTCATGAAATTTTAAGCAACGTAGTCAGATGGGTAAAGAGACAGAGCAGTTGTACTATTGGGCTGAGGCAAAGATTTGCTTTGATGGTGGGATTCGGGTGCCAGTAACACCTCAATGCGGGCTTGGAGCTTTGTTAACGGAATAAAGAAACAAATAACACTGCCCTTATAAAAGAGACGCTTTTGTTTATAAAAAGAGAAAATGATTATTTTTTTTTTTTTTTCTCGCATAATCTCCTTCAATCTTTTTTATTTGAGTTCGTGGGGCAGTGGATGGGCAACATTCCTGGAATGTTGACTTAACAGTGCAACATTCGCAGGATGTTGTTTATAATTATCCTTGAGTCGTGATACTCATCAGCCTTGGGCTGAATGAATAGTCCAATTCAAGCCCAAGGCTAGAATGAGAGTAAAAAAAAAAAAAAAAAAAAAAAAAATTAATTTTCTTAGAATCATGTGGAATCCAACAATTAAAAAAAAAATGCCTCATGCTGAATGAACTGTTCCATTCAGGTACCTGGCTGTTGGTTTATAATTATTCTTTTATTTTTATATGCATTTCTAAATTGGTCACGTCACGATAACGTTATTGTAGGGGGGGGAAGATATTGACGTGTTTTAACCATTGTACTATTTTCATATTTTTTTAGCTTTTTTTTTATTTTCTCATATTTTAACTCTTTCCCTGCCCCGTCTGTCCTCTCTCTTTCATTTCCATTTATATTTTTATCCTTCTTTGTTCACGTTTTGGATTTTGTCAACCACTTTCAGCTCCACAGGATAAGAAAAAGACAACACACTACCATCCCCAGGAGGCTTTGTTAAAGATTTAGGTTTTTTTTTGTGGGGAAAATTTCCACAGAAGTCCCCTGAACTTCAACGCGAATTTGGTGAACCCCCTCCCAACGACTTTGACTTCTCTCATTCACCCCTGCCCGACAACTTTTTTATAATTTCTATCGTAAAGACCCCCTTTCGTCTGTTTTCACGTTAAAATTTTTTAAAATTCCTAAAAATACCCCTGTATCTGCTAACAAAAAATTAATAAAAAATATCTAACCCCTAAAAATGAGGGGTATTTTGGAGAATTTCAAAAGATTTTAACGGTGAAACCCAGACGGAAAGCTTATGATAGAATTGGAAAAGTTGAGGGTGAAAATGAGAAAAGTCAAAAGTTTGAGGGGGTTCTTCAAATCGCGTGAAGTTCAGCGGGGCTTCAGTGAAGTTTCCTTTTTTTGTTTTAATCGTAAATAAAAAATTAGATTTATATGATATAAAATATAAATAATATTATGAATTAGTCAGTGAACTCCAAGAGCCGCGACGCTTATCTTCTGTAGCCTTCTCCGAAGATGACGCCTAAAATACTAATGGACCGTTAAAGATAAAATCTTGACACTTTGATAAAAAAAAAAAAAAAAAAGAAACGTAAAATTGACTTTTGAGAGAAAAATAAGGGAAGAAAGTGTTTAACAAACAACTATAATCGCAACAATCTCTCCCCACAACATTTTTTACTTTTTTCTTCCCTTCTATTTTTAATCGTAAGATTAAAATGTTAATCTTTTAAAGGTAATCCTAAAATTTTATCACAAAACAGAAATCCCACCCATCCAAGTGGGCTGCGGCCATGCACGTATAAGACTTAACCCCAGAGTCACGTTACGAATGCAGGCTTTTCACTATTAGAAATTGAAGTTTTTGGGATTGAAAAAATGATTCTCATCATTAATGAATAAGCAAAATTTAGCAGAGTATTATACATTACGAGATGCTTAAACATAATTGAAACTAAAATTTTCTTTAATCTATTCGATTATACAAATGATTGTCGCGTTATTAAAAACTAACTAACTAACTTTCAATTTTAGTTCAATAAATTTACACGCACTCCGTAGTGGGCGTAATATCCGGTGGTATCAATCGCTTTCCCATCTTTGGCTCGAGCCGCTATAAGATCCGAGCACGG
>FXXK01002532.1:31010-56434 GCA_900184695.1 Betula pendula | reverse complement strand
ATGAAATAAGCCTAAATCTGTTTTTTGTTAAAAAAAAATTTTATCCCTATTTCATAACTTTAAAAAAAAATAAAATGAAAATTTAATAAGTTTAAAGCTGATTTTTAATGAAAAAATATGATTTTTTTTTTAATTTTTTTTTTCAACTAAAACGGACGCTAGCGTCCGTCTGTGCAGGACTCATTTTCATTAGGGTATTTACAGCATCACCATCCGTTGTATTTAATCTATTTTGAACTTTGCGGTGCCGTTCACTCATCAGAGTCTTCCTTCAGTTACTTCTTTTCCGTTATCTTCCAGACGTCGAGAATGGCCGGCGAAGGAGTGTGGCCAGCGATAGGGATTGATCTGGGGACGACGTACTCGTGCGTTGCAGTGTGGGAGAATGATCGAGTAGAGATCATAGTGAACGATCAGGGCAACAGGACGACGCCGTCTTATGTTGCCTTTACTGACAAAGAGCGTTTGGTCGGTGATGCAGCGAAGAACCAGGTCGCCCGGAACCCTACTAACTCTGTGTTTGGTAATCTCCCTCTCTTTTTTTCCTTTTCTTTCCTTCTCTTTCCTTTTTGAATGTAGAACTATAGAAAAAAGAAAAAAAAAAAGGCTTTAGGCGTTATTGTCAATGGCGCCAATGTATCGCGTGCTTGTCAACTGTCGAGGGTTGGTGCCCATTTATACTCAGTGCCGTCTACATGTTCAAAAAAGGAACATATTGCAGTTGATATGAAGGTTTAGGATTTTAATTGATGAAATCCGAAATTGTGGAGGATTCTAATTCGAAAGAGATTCATGAAAATCATTTGAAGCTATCTCTTAAGAAATATTAAAAAATGCACTTTTTTTTAATGATTGTTTGTTATAAAAATAATAACAAATAAAAGAAACTTGCAACCCATTATCTTCTAGTAATGGTAACTGTTCCATATATTTCACACATCACCAACAAATTTGATCTTGACCCAAAAAATAGATGATCTTTACGAACATAGACACTTCTTAACAAAATTAGCCATATAAATTGTTTTACTTTTTCTTATGAGGTTAAATGATCTTGTGCCACATTGTCTTTCATGCGGATTCTTAATATGCCGGTTGTTATTTATTTATTTTATATATATTTGTTAGAGGTATATTAAACCTGCTAACTGCAAAAACTCATTTTCAAACTCAAAATATTCTCCTGTGCCACCATAACAATTTATTAGTTAAAAAAAAGAAGAAGAAGAAGAAGGCATGCCACTATAAAAGCTCATCAATATTGATATCCTTGCTTCTTTTGCTCTAGTCTTGTCAAATTATTTTATTTTAATTATTTTCCAGATGCAAAGAGGTTGATTGGTAGGAGATTTAGTGATTCCTTAGTCCAGAACGATATCAAGCTCTGGCCCTTCAAGGTCATTGAAGGTCCTGCCGACAAGCCTATGATTGTGGTAACTTATAAGGGTGAAGAGAAGCATTTTGCTGCAGAAGAAATCTCATCTATGGTCCTCAAAAAGACGCGTGAGATTGCGGAGGCTTACCTTGGCACAACTGTAAAGAATGTTGTAGTCACTGTCCCGGCCTACTTTAATGACTCACAGCGTAAGGCCACAAAGGATGCTGGATGCATTGCAGGACTCAATGTCATGAGGATAATCAACGAACCAACAGCCGCAGCCATTGGTTACGGTCTTGACAAGGTGGCCGTTGGTAAGAGAAATGTATTGATCTTTGATTTGGGTGGTGGTACTGCAGATGTCTCACTACTTGCCATTGACGAGGGTACTTTTGAAGTGAAGGCTGTTGCTGGAGACACTCACCTCGGAGGTGAGGACTTCGACAACAGAATGTTAAAGCACTTTGTTGAAATATTTAAGAGGCAATACAAGGAGGACATTAGTGGAAATGCCAGAGCTCTGAGGAGGTTGAGAACTGCTTGTGAGAGAGCCAAGAGAATTCTTTCTTCTGCAGTTGAGACTACCATTGAAGTTGATTCTTTATATAATGGTATTGATTTCTTCTCAAATATTACTCGTGCGAGATTTGCGGAACTCAATATGGACTTGTTCAAGAAGTCTATTGAGCTTGTGGAGAAGTGCTTGACTGATGCTAAGATGGATAAAAGAGGAGTCCATAATGTCGTTCTTACCGGTGGTTCTTCCAGAATTCCCATGGTGCAACAGCTGTTGCAAGACTTCTTTGATGGAAAGCAGCTTAATAAGAGCATCAATCCAGATGAAGCTGTGGCTTATGGAGCCGCTATTCAAGCTGCAAACATGGCTGGTATGGGTAGTGAGAAAATTCAACACATGGTGCTCTTGGATGTCACTCCTCTGTCCCTAGGGTATAGGACATCTGATGGTGAGATGTCTGTGGTGATTCCGAGGAATACCACCATTCCCACCAAGATGGAGGAGAACTGCACCACAAAGTATGACAACCAAACTTCTGCTTTGTTTTTGATTTACGAGGGTGAGAGAGTAAGAGCTGTGGATAACAACTGGTTGGGAAAATTTGTGCTTTCCCCAATTCCTGCAGCACCCAAAGGAGTTGTTAAGATGAAAGTATGCTTTGAGATTGATGTCAACGGTATCTTGAATGTTTCTGCCATGGAGCAGACTACTGGCGTAAGTTACAAGATTACAATTACAAATTACAAGGGTTCACTATCTACGGAAGAGATTAATAGGATGGTCGTGGATGCAGAAAAATACGAAGGTGAAGATGATGAACACAAAAAGAAGGTTAGGGCTAAGCAAGCTTTAGAAAACTATGCCTACAAAATGAGAAACATTGTCAATGATAAGGAGATTGGTGACAAGCTAGACGTTGCGGGTAAGAAGAAGATTGAAGCTGCTATTAACCACGTGATTCATTGGTTAGATGGCATCCAGCTTGCTGATGTAGAGGCAGATGAGTTTGAGGACAAGCTGATTGGACTCGAGTTAATCTGCAATCCCATCATTGCAAAGATATCTAGACGACAATAAGCAATTGCAATGGATGCAAGGAACTGTTGAGCATTTTTGCTGCCAGCGCGTGTTTTGATGTGGCTTTGTTCAGTAGGTGTTGAAAAATTTGAAATATGATGTGTAATTTATGGTTATGTCATTGATGAGGCCAATGTTATGTTTAATGTCGATTTTGAACAACCTTGTGTTTATTCGGGGTTTTCACCTGATAGCAGGAAAGTATGTCCACTTACGGGGATTATCCTCAATGCCGAAGCCCAGCCAAATTTTTCAAGGATAAAAAAGAAATGAACTGGTGGATATTTGATTTTGCCATGAGATTAGAGTAGGAGACAACTTTTCAGGAACATGGTAGAGTCCTTGGAAGGACAGAGTTTTAGATTGGTTTTATGAAATTCTTATTTATCCAAAAAAAAAAGAAAAAAAAAAGGGGACACAGTTTTAGATAGATTATAAATATGTATTTTAAGAACTAATGGCAAGCTCAGGAGAAAACGAACAAGTGATATGTTTGTGGTGGAATTTGAGAAAAGCCTGAGCTGGATTTTGGGATTTCAGGATTCCACTTTGGTCTTCATTAACTTGAGCTATTCATGAGGATTGAGGAAGGAGTCCATTCAGCTTCAAACTGTTTGAAAAATCTTTCATAACACATTTTTTAGTTTTGTCTACAATACCGAGTAACCTTTCCTGAAAATCGATTTATAAAAATATTATTTATTAATTTCATAAACACAATCTGTATTGAGTGTTAATATAGGTACGATATTTGCCGATATCATGTCGTCAATGTTATGTGCAATGTGCTCTAATGTCTTTCTGTAAAATTTTCTATTCAACATCTGTGCAATGATCAAACTTTCTGGTGACCAGCATCTAAACATGTCTTCATTTCATATTATTATTATTATTATTATTTTCAAGCATGTCTTTAACAGAAATGCCTAGAAGGCTTGAACATATATATAGCAAAAGGTTGTTTGTTCTGCCGATGCCGGTGTGTTATGTCTTTTTGTGGATAGTTAAATTTTTTTTTTTAAAAAAAATCAATGTTTTTATTGCTCATAGATAATTGCTTATAAAATGAAGAAAGATTTTTTAAAACTTACAAAAAATCTAAAAAATTAAAAATTAAAAGGTCTTTCTTTTCTTTGTTCACAGGAGCAGGAGCAAACTCTTCGCTAAGCAAATTACTCGCGAATTGGCCCAAAAAGTGACAATTTTTTACACGACCCACGAACTCAATACGAATACAACATGAAAATAGCGGGTTTGAGTTTGGGGTCACCGGGTTCGGGTCAAAACGGGTCATCCCGTTTATGACCCGTTTAGTTAACGAGTCAAACAGGTCAACCTGCGGGTTGACCTGTTATTTTATTTTATTTTTTGAAAAAAAAAAACATAAAAGAAAAAAGAAGAAGAAAGAAACTTCTAAGTTTAACTCTTAAGTCCCAGACTCCCAATTCCCAAAAACGGTAAACCTAACGTAGTAAGCCAGTAACACTCCTTGCCTCCTTCGTTGAGTAAGAGGCTAGCAGCCTCTGCCTCTCCTCAGTCCTCTCTCTCTCGTCTTCTCTCTCTCTCTCTCTCTCTCTCGTTGCTCCTCTTCTCTCTTCTCTCTCGATTTCCCTGTCTCTTTTTCGGCCACATTGGTTAAGTCGTTGACGATGTCGGAGACGCCACATCTGGGCCGCGCCGCCGCACAATCTGCTGGAGGAGTGGAGGGTCTGTTCATCGAGCTCTCCCATGGGTTGAAGTTCGTCTGGTAGAGTGGTAGGTTTCAATTCTTCTCTTTTTCAGTCGATCTCCCTCTCTCTTAGTCTCCCTCTCTCTCTCTTCAGCCACAGTGGCGTTTCGTTTTGTTACCGGAGTTCATGGTCGTGGAGCCGTTGACGATGTTGGGGACACTGCATTAGGGCCACACGATCTGCTGGATAGCTGGAGGGTTCGTTCATCGAGCTCCCAGCCTCACAGTGTCCCATGGCCTCGTTCAGTTTCGTCTCCGTCATTTTAGCTTCAGAAATCAAGATTCACCGATTCAGAAGTCTGTCTGTCTCACTGTCTGTGGCTAATTTTATTTATTTATTTTTTTATTTTTTTCGGGTTAGTCGGGTCCAGTTTAGAGGATCCATTTATTAAACAGGTCGTATTCGGATTTATTTTTAACGAGTCGGTGGATCAACTCGAACTCAACTTGCCAACTCATTTTGATAGCCAATTTGAGAGCATCCCAAAATTGTGGCTTATGGAGCCGGAGTCGCAGCCGCTGTTTAAGCTACAAGTTCAACATACGGTGCTCTTTGGACAAGACCCTCCTGTCCCTTCGGATGGAGATGTCCTTTACGTTTTCGAGGCGTTTACAGGCTAAAATTGTACAACCTAGCTTGAGGGATGCTTGGTCCGCGTTGTTCAAGGCCCAAAATTTTTTATTTTTTTTCCTTACGGTTAACCCAACCAAGGTTAACCATACGGAACAATGCTTTCAAGCCATTTCTTTCTATAAGTCTGATGGAAGTGGACCTTATGATTTAAAAAATAATAAAAAATAAAAAGATGCATAGAAGGGTACCCAGTCGACGCACAAGCCTTTTCCTAAAAATATTAAGTTGCAAATTTTTCTTTTCACATGTAAATGATGTGGCAGATCCTATACCGTTCATTTTCCATATTAGAAGTATTAATCTCGTGCAATACCCGCAGGTTAGAGCTATTTTCATTAGCGTATTCACAGCACAGCATGTCCATCCATTGTATTTAATTCATTTTGAACTTTTGAGTGCTATTCACTGCTGTGTTTGGCAAGCGATTTTAGAATTTTTAAGTATGTTCGGCAAAGTGGTGGGTTGATGTTTTGTAAAATTAAAAAAAAAAAATTATTACGTCAAAATATTTTAATTTATTTTATTTCATTAATTACCTTTTAATAATTTATTTTTTATTTTTTATATTACATTAAATATTTTTTATTATTATTCAAATAAAAAACTTATATATATATAGAAAAATTACAATTTTCCCCCTAATGTTTGAGGCGATTTTCAATTTAACTCCCAATGTTTAAAAATTTGCAATGTACCCCCTCAACGTTTGGTAAAAAATTCAATTCAGCCTTTCCGTCACCTAAAACCGTCTAAATTGTCGCGATTACTGTTCATTCGAATTTTTTATTATTATTTTTTTACTGTTCACAGTTTACCCATTTTAAAAAAAAAATTTAAAAATTAAATAAACAGTGGGGGTGGCCGACCACCCCCAAAGCCTTTGGGGTGGGCGGCCACCCCCATTTTGCCCAAGGGGGTGCTTGAGCCACCCCCTATGGCTGGCCAGGGGGTGAGCCCTTGGGGGTGGTTGGCCACCCCCTGGCCAGCCACCCCCACTGTTTATTTATTTATTTTTATTTATTTTTAATGGTTAAACCGTGATCAGTAAAAAAAATAATAAAAAATTCGAATGAACAGTAAATCTGGCAATTTAGAGGTTTTAGGTGACGGAAAGGCTGAATTGAATTTTTTAGTAAACGTTAAGGGGTACATTGCAAATTTTTAAACATTGAGAGTTAAATTGAAAATCGCCTCAAACATTGAGGGGTAAATTGGTAATTTTCTCATATATATATATATATATATATATATATTATATACTATAATATTAATATTTTGATATTTAAAAAATTACAACATTCTTTTAACTTTATATTATCAATAATATTTTATTACTATTTAAAACTTAAAACTAGGTTTGGTAAAGGTTTTTGGGGTTTTTGGGTATATTGGCAAAGAGAATAATCTCATATGTGGTCATCAAAAGTTGCTTGAGATTGTGAAGGCTTACCTTAGTACAACTTTGAAAAATGCTGTAGTCATTGTCCCGACCTACTTCAAAGGGTGACTCTACCACTTTTGCTATTTTTTTTTATAGATTTTTTTACTAATTTTTAATTATTAATTATAAGTAACACGTGTTATAATATGATTGTGATTGACGTAAAACATAACGAATTCGGTCAAATTTTTAGGACATAAATTTCTAGTTTGGATGAAATTTTTAACCCACTATAATACATGCCAAGTGTCCTCTATTAGAGTGGGTTAGAGAAATTTTCTTCTAATTGGTTTGAATAAAATTTATCTAATCATTTGTTAACTTGATGGTGTTTTTAAATAGACACTTAAAAAGCATAATAAATAAAAGACTAACCAGAATACACTACTTCTAATAATAACATATTATCTCTCATATTTAAATCATAAATCTAATGAAAATGAAAGTCTAAAACACCTCTAAAATCTCTTCCACTAAACCCATAACAATTTCCTCTAAACTCTGTTCAATTTTTAACCGCAGCGACTTTTTTTTTTTTGGAAAATGCATTTTACCCCCTAAAGTATACTCACTTTTGTAATTTCGCCTCAAAAGTTTAAAAGTGACAATGTACCCCTTCAAAGTTTCAATAATTTTCAATGTCGCCACTCCGTTACTCTCAACCGTCTTTCATTGACGGAATTAAGGCATTTTGGTCTTTTCCACCAATATATCATATATATATAAATAAATCAAATATAGAGAAAAAAAAAAGAAGGAAATTTGGGGTGACCGTAGCCACCCCATTGGTCATTTAGGGGTGGCCGGCACCCCATTTTGGCCCTTGGGGGTGGCCGATCACCCCATGGGCCGGAATGGTGGTGGCGAGCCACCCCTATGGCCCGTGGGGTGGTTCGACCACTCCCCAAAGGCCCAAATGGGGGTGACCGAAACCACCCCAATGGGTTTGGGGGTGGCTCGGGCCACCCCGATTTGGCCACGCGGGGGGTTCGAGGGTGGCCGAACCACCCCATTATGGCCGGAATGGGGGTGGCTCGCCACCCATGGCCCATGGGGGTGGGTTCGACCACCCCCAAGGGCCAAATGGGGTGGCCGAAAGCCCCCAAATGGGTTTGGGGTGGCTCGAGCACCCCGTTTGGCCACGGGGGCGGTTCGGGGGGTGGCCGAACCACCCCCATCATGGCGGAATGGGGTGGCTCGCCACTCCCCATGGCCCCATGGGGGTGGTTCGACCACCCCCAAGGGCAAAATGGGGGGGTGGCGAAAACCATCCCAATGGGTTTGGGAGGGCTCGGGCCACCCTGATTTGGCACGGGGGTGGCGAACACCCCCATCTGGCCGTAATGGGGGTGGTTCGGCACCCAAGGGCCCAAGATGGGGGGTGGCGCACCCCAAATGGCCAATGGGGTGGCTACGGCCACCATTTTTTTTTTTTAATTTTTAATATGGATCAGGAGCATTTTAGTCATTTTCACTCCAAAACCCCCCACGTGCCGCGCACGTGATCTTAAATCGTCAAGATGACGGAAAACTTGACGGGGGATGGCGACATTGAGAATTTTTGAAACTTTGGGGGGTACATTGTCACTTTTTAAACTTTGGAGGCGGAATTCAAAAAGTAAGTATACTTTGGGGGGTAAAATGCATTTCCCCCCTTCTTTTTTTTCCTATTCTTTTAACCGAAGCGACTTATCTGTTTAGTTTCTTACCCAAAAGTGTTTTAATATTTTTTTAACTACACAAAAATTAGGCTTTGTACGTGACTCAGAAGTCTATCGCAGGAGAAAATTTTTTTCCCTCTAAATAAAGCACAAAACAGCAAAAAGTACACGCACAGTGTCAAAAAGAAAAAAGAGAACTCCGTATTTGTTAAAGGAAAAGTCTATTTTTTTTACTCATTCATTTCACTCTTATTCAACTCATATGTAAATTTTTTTTTTTTTTTTTTTTTTTTTTTTGAAATCATAAGGAGAGTTAGATGGGGTTGGATGCTTGGGTTGGACACCAAGTATCTCCCTTTGTTAAAAGATCTGTGTAATTTTTGAAAACGCAGTTAAGTGTTTAACAAAATTATAATTTGGCATTTAAAATTGTAGTTTAGCCTTTAAAATTTTACATTTTCAAAAAAGTACTCCCTTACCTATGATTTAAAAACGTAAATTTTTAAAATTTTTAAATTGCAATTTTTTTTTTTTAAATAGTTTTCAAATAATATAATTTTTATAATTTAATTTAAAATTATTCTTATTATTTATAAAATTACAATTTTAAAGGAATGAATGGAAGTCATTTCATGAAAAAGAATCAACTCTTTTAAATCCTTCAATCAATATAATTTAGTACGATAAATCTTTAAAAAGATTCTCAGTTTACCAAATGAAAAGGGTACAGAACAAGAGAAAAAGTGGCTTTTACAAACTCTATCTACTTCTTGAGCAAGTTAACAAAGTCAATAAAATGACCACCTTCAACCTGTCATCTACTTCAGTTTCTTGATTGTTCTTCTTCATCTACTTCATTTCCGTGATCTTCCAGACGTCGAGAATGGCCAGCGAAGGAGAGGGCCCAGCGATAGGGATCGATCTGGGGACGACGTACTCGTGCGTGGGAGTGTGGCAGCACGATCGAGTAGAGGTCATAGTAAACGATCAGGGCAACAGAACGACGCCGTCTTATGTTGCCTTCACTGACAAAGAGCGTTTAGTCGGTGATGCAGCCAAGAACCAGGTGGCCAGGAACCCTGATAACTCTGTTTTTGGTAATCTCACTCACTCTTTTTTTTTTCTTCCTTTTTCTTTCCTTCTCTTTCGTTTTTTAATGTGAGAGTACAGCAAACAAAAGAAAAAAGAAAAACTAGGATTTATTGTTTGCTAAAATTGGAACATTCCCCTGGATGTCCTGGTTTAGTGTTTTCTGTTTTTAGTTTGGCTGGTCTGTTGGTTTTTTTTTTTGTTGTTCCTGGTGCTGCTCTGTTTTTATGATGGTTCTGTAGTTTTTTGTGGTTGTGGGAGTTTGTAGCTCCCTTTGTGTCTTTCCCAGCTGGTTTCTCCCTTGCTGGGGTGTCTACTTGTATTCTCTTTTTGTTGAATGAAAGTTTCTCTCTTATTCATTAAAAAAACAAAAAGAAGAAGAAAAACTAGATTTATTGTAAATGGCACAAATGTAATCACCAGCATGTCGAGGGTTGGTATGCTAGGTCCCGAATGTAAAAGTATTAATTAAATGATTATATTTATTATTTATTATAGGTTTAAGCTTTTTGAATTAATGATGATTTAAGAAGATATTTGAACAAATGTTTGAGTTTAAACATTCTATCCATCAATTTACCTTATTTTAGTTAAATATCTTGATTAAATGATTAAATTTATTATTTTTTATCAGCTTTAACTTTTAAAATATGATAAGTGGTGAATTAACACTGTCTACATGTTCAAGTTGGAAGAAAAGAACATATTGCAATAGATATGAAGGTTTAGGATTTTAATTGATGAAATCAGAAGTCTCATGTTTAAGTAAAACAGTCAAAGGCAATATATATGTATATAATAAAACAAACAGAAATTTAGACTAGTTTACAAAGGGTTTTTTAAAACTCAATTAAGATACTGGGTTTTTTCTTAAAAAATGAAAAAGATGAAGAGTTGAAAGGTGATTGGTTATAAATCTAGATGTCCATTTTTAATTCAAAACTCAATGAAGAGCTGAAAAACATTCATGAAAATAATTTGTAGCGATTACTTAAGAAATATTAAAATGACTTTCTCTTTTATGATTGTTTTGTTATAGAAATAATAAGAGATAAAATAAACTTACAACCAATCATCTGTTAGTATTAGTTACTTTCTATGTATTTCACATCACCATCGATTTTGAGCTTGACCCAAAAAGTAGATGATCTCGACATTCATAAATCACTTCTTCAGAAAATTGGTTATATAAAGTGTTGTAGTTTTTTCCTATGAGATTACATTGATCATGTGCCAAATTGTCTTTCAGTCCAAATATTATTAATATGCAGACTGTTATTTTTTTTTTCTTTTTATATTTGTGAAGAGGTAAATTGAACCTACTAACTGTGAAAACTCATTTTGAAACCCTAAATATTGTCCTATGCCACCATAAAAATTTATTAGTTAAAAAAAAGGGCATGCCAATATAAAAGCTCAATATTGAGATTCGTTGCTTCTTCTACTTTAGTTTAATTGAATCTTTTTTTTTTTTTCGTTGAATCATTTTATAGCAGTTTTATCTTATTTATTTTACAGATGCAAAGCGGTTGATTGGTAGAAGATTTAGTGATTCCTTAGTTCAGAACGATATCAAGCTCTGGCCATTCAAGGTCATTGAAGGTCCCGCTGACAAGCCTATGATTGTGGTCACTTATAAGGGTGAAGAGAAGCATTTTGCTGCAGAGGAAATCTCATCTATGGTCCTCAAAAAGATGCGTGAGATTGCAGAGGCCTACCTTGGTACAACTGTAAAGAATGCTGTAGTCACTGTCCCGGCTTTCTTCAACGACTCTCAACGTAAGGCCACAAAGGATGCTGGAGGCATTGCAGGACTCAATGTCATGAGGATAATCAATGAACCAACGGCCGCAGCCATTGCTTACGGTCTTGACAAGGTGGACATTGGTAAGAGAAATGTGTTGATCTTTGATTTGGGTGGTGGTACTGCAGATGTCTCACTACTTACCATTGATGATCATACTTTTGAAGTAAAGGCTGTTGCTGGAGACACTCACCTTGGAGGTGAGGACTTTGACAACAAAATGTTAAAGCACTTTGTTGAAATATTTAAGAAGAAGCATAAGGAGGACATTAGTAGAAATGCAAGAGCTCTGAGAAGGTTGAGAACTAGTTGTGAGAGAGCAAAGAGGATTCTTTCTTCTGCATCTGAAACTACCATTGAAGTTGATTCTTTACATAATGGTATTGATTTCTCCTCAAATATTACTCGTGCTAGATTTGCAGAACTCAATATGGACTTGTTCAGAAAGTCTATTGAGCTTGTGGAAAATTGTTTGGCTGATGCTAAGATGGACAAGAGAGAAGTCCATGATGTCATTCTTACTGGTGGTTCTTCTAGAATTCCTAAGGTGCAACAGCTGTTGCAGGACTTATTTGATGGAAAGCAGCTTAACAAGAGCATCAACCCAGATGAAGCTGTGGCTTATGGAGCCGCTGTTCAAGCTGCAAACATGGCTAATATGGGTAATGAGAAAGTTCAACACATGGTACTCTTGGATGTCACCCCTTTGTCCCTTGGGGTGGAGATTGGTGAAGGCCGTGAGATGTCTGTTGTGATTCCAAGGAACACTGCCATTCCCACCAAGATGGAGCAGAACTACACCAATGAATATGACAACCAAACTTCTGCTTTATTTCAGGTTTATGAGGGTGAGAGAGCAAGAACTGTGGATAACAACTGGTTGGGAGAATTTATTCTTTCTCCCATTCCCGCAGCACCTAGGGGTGCTGCTAAGATGAAAGCATGCTTTGAAATTGATGCTAATGGTATCTTGAATGTTTCTGCTGTGGAGCAGACCACTGGCGTAAGTTATAAGATCACAATTACAAATTATAAAGCTTCACTATCCACGGAAGAGATTCATAGAATGATCCAAGATGCAGAGAAATACCAGTTTGAAGATGATGAGCACAAGAAGAAGGTTAAGGCGAAGGAAGCTTTGGAGAACTATGCCTACAAAATGAGGAGCATTGTCAATGATAAGGAGATTGGTGACAAGCTTGATGCTTTTGGCAAGGAGAAGATTGAAGCTGCTATTAAGCACGTGATTCATTGGTTAGATGGCATCCAACTTGCTGAGGCAAATGAGTTTGAGAACAAGCTGATTGGACTTGAGTTAGTTTGCAATCCCATCATTGCAAAGGCAATAAGCAATTGAGCAGCTCCTCTCGTAAAAAAGATGGTAATTATTTTGATGATGACAATTAGGACACTAGAGTCCGTTATAGCATCTTTTCAATGCAATGGATGCAAGGAAATATTTAGTATCCAGACTTTATTTGTCCAAACCTATAATGCTAGTACTTTTGTTGCTTGTGTGTTTTGATGTGGCTTTGTTCGGTAGCTGTTGGAAAATTTGAAATATGATGTGAAATTTATGGTTTTGTCATTTGATGGTGCGAATGTTAATGTTTCATGGCAATTTAGGGTGGGTTTAGAGTTGTATTTTGTAGATAAAAAATGTAATTTGTAATTTTGCAGATAAAAAATGCGATTTTAAACAAAATTATAAAATTTTTGTTTTCAAATTATAGTTAAGGTGGTGGTGTTTTGAAAACGCACAATTTTAATGATTGAGCTGTAATTTTAAAGGTTAAACTGTGATTTTGCTAAATTTTTAATTGCATTTTTAAAAATTATATTATTAAATCACATTTTTTAAAATTACATTTTTAAATTGCACTTTTTAAAATGACAAATCCAACCGGATCCTAAATCGCACTTTTTAAGGTTATATGAAGTTTTCACCTGATGGCAAGGAAAGCATGTCCACTAACGAGGATGAGCCTCAAAATGCCGAAGTCCAGCCAATGTTTTCAGTATAAAACAGGAACGAACTGATGGATATTTCTATTCTGCCATGAACATTGAGTAGGGAGACAAACTTTTCAGCAACATGGTTAAAACCTGGCAAGGACTAGAGTTTTGGATTATATGTACGTATTTTCAAAACCTAATGGCATTCCTTTTAACAAGCCCAGGAGAAAACAAACAAGTTATGTTCGTGGTGGAATTGAAGTAAAACCTGATATTTTGGGATTTTAGGACAAAATATTTGATTTCAGGATTCCACTTTGCTCTGGCTGGCAAGTAGTAGCAACAAAGCTAAAGCTTCACACTGGTTCACTCACAAATAAAATCTCCTAAGAAGAAATGCCAGTGAAAGAACTAATTATTGGCAATAAGAGAAGTACAAAGAAACTCATTTTTTGGAATGACCCCATAAATCACTTCTTTTATGCGCTGCCTATCTGGTTGGGATTATATTGAAGCTTTTTACTTTCTAGCAAAAAAACAAAAAATATTAACAAACAAGTCCAAATATAACATTTAAAATTATTTTTACCTTCTTTGTCGTATCAAAACATTTTTCAACCAAAAAACAGAAAGCATCGTCTCAAAAGTTTTATCAAATGAACCCAAACTTACCTATACCTAGACGATTATAGATGAAAAATGTACACTACCGGAGCCCAAAGAGAGTTTAAAAAGTGGCTTAAAACTCTTTGTGGTAAGCGTAAACTAATAATGGAGTGGTTAAACAACCCCAAGTTATATGAGTTGTTCAATTACCCCCTCTAGCCGACTTAGGGGTGGCCGAATTATTCCATACCGTTGGACCACCCCGGGTAGTTTCAGTGGATTTTAGATTGTAAATTGTAATGGATCTCTTTCTTAATTGAACCCTGATATCCTGATTTATTTTTCTAATCAAATAAAAGTGGAAGCGAGCAAGACGCTGGGCCTAGAATGGAAGACGTCGCGCCCTTGGGCCTAATAGTTATTTTGGGCTTTTGCTAATGGAAGTGCGAATCACCGGCCCAGAGAATTTAAATGCCTCCCTTCAATGTGCTTTGCTTCGTCACAGTTGAGCACTACTCTCAGTCTCTCACAACGGAAAAGGACGCGAATTTGTTGGTTACTCACGAATTGGGATCCCAAAAGTGCGGCTTATGGAGCTTAACCCAGGTCAAGCTGTGGCTTCTGAGCCGCTAGCTGTTCAAGCTGCAAACTTGGCTGGCATGGGTAATGATAAAATTCAACACACTGATGCTTTTAAAAAATCCATAATAGGAGAATAATAAAATAGAGATTAGAAACTTCACGTGTGATTCGGTTACACTATATAATAAAGTTTAAAGGATTGCATTATTCTCCTAATATTTTTATTAAGAGAAATTTCAAATTGTTTTTATGATATTATTCTTAGGGAGTAAATTTGCTTCTAACTGATTATTGTTGTATCAATACAATATCACTCTTTGTTCAAAAAAAAAAAAAACACAAAAAAAAAATACTTTTATTATATTTTAAGAAAATAATGGCATTCAAATATGAAAATTGATGTAAATAAATAAGGTAATCAAATGAATGTGATTTAATTATCATTAAATCTAATTAAAATCAAATCAATTAAATTGAATAGTAATCAAATATAATTATAAGAGATTAAAATTAATTACGATAAATCTTTTAAATCAAATCCTATAATATATTCTACTATTCTTTACCGTTCATTTTTAAATAAATGGTGCAGATTAGAAGTATTGATACAGGGTAATACCCGCATGTTAGGGTAATACCCTAGCCAGGGTATTGCACGACGTCTCAATCCATTGCATTTAATCCATTTTGAACCTTTTAGCGCCGTGCACTCAAGAGTCTTCCTTCAGCTACTTTATTTCCGTGATCTTCCAAACGTGGAGAATGGCCGGCGAATTAAGCAGAGTGGCCAGCAATAGGGATTGACCTGGGGACGACGTACTCATGCGTTGCAGTGTGGCAGCATGATCGAGTGGAGATAATTGTGAATGATCAGGGCAACAGGACGACGCCGTCTTACGTTGCCTTCACTGACAATGAGCGTTTGGTCGGTGATGCAGCCAAGAACCAGGTCGCTCGGAACCCCATTAACTCTGTCTTTGGTAATCTCTCACTTTCTTTTCGCCCTTTTCGTTCCTTCAAAAAAAAAAAAAAAAAAACTAGGCTTTATTGTCAATGCTCAGTGCCGTCTACATGTTCGAAAAAGGAACATATTGCAGTTGATATGAAGGTTTAGGATTTTAATTGATGCAATTAGAAGACTCAGGTTTCAATTAGAAAAAAGAAAAGAAAAAGAAGACTCAGGTTTCAATTAGAAAAAAGAAAAGAAAAAGAAGACTCAGGTTTAAGTAAAATAGTGAAAGGCAGTATGTATATATATAATAAACGAAACAGAAATTTAGACCACATTATATATAGAGGGTTTTTCAAAACTCAATGAAGATACAGGGTTTTTCTTGAAACTTAAAAAGTAAAAGATGAGGAGTTGAAAGGTGATTGGTTATAAATCTGGATGTCCATTTTTAATTCAAGACTCAATCAAGAGCTGAAAGAGATTCTAGAAAATCATTTGAAGCGATCTCTTAAGAAATATTAATAAATGCACTTTTTTTTAATGATTTTTGTTATAAAAATAATAACAAATAAAATAAACTTGCAACCCATCATCTGCTAGTAATGGTAACTGTTCCATATATTTCACATTACCAACAAATTTGATCTTGACCCAAAAAATAGATGATATTGACGAAAATAGATACTTCTTAGCCTATGATTGTAGTAACTTATAAGGGTGAAGAGAAGCATTTTGCTGCAGAAGAAATCTCATCTATGGTCCTCAAAAAAATGCGTGAGATTGCGGAAGTCTACCTTGGCAAAACGGTGAAAAATGCTGTAGTCATTGTCCCGGCCTACTTCAATGACTCACAGCGTAAGGCTACAAAGGATGCTGGAGACATTGCAGGACTCAATGTTATGAGGATAATCAACGAACCAACGGCCGTAGCCATTGGTTATGGTCTTGACAAGGGGGGCATTGGTAAGAAAAATGTGTTGATCTTTGATTTGGGTGGTGGTACTACAGATGTTTCACTACTTACAATTGACGATGATACTTTTGAAGTGAAGGCCGTTTCTGGAGACGCTCACCTTGGAGGTGAGGACTTTGACAACAGAATGTTAAAGCACTTAGTTGAAATATTTAAGAGGCAGCACAAGGAGGACATTAGTGAAAATGCCAGAGCTCTGAGGAGGTTGAGAACAGCTTGTGAGAGAGCAAAGAGGATTCTTTCTTCTGCAGCTGAGACTACCATTGAAGTTGATTCTTTATATAATAGTATTGATTTCTCTCCTCAAGTATTACCCGTGCAAGATTTGCGGAACTCAATATGGACTTGTTCCGGAAGTCTATTGAGCTTGTGGAGAATTGTTTGACTGATGCTAAGATGAACAAGAGTGGAGTCCATGATGTTGTTCTTACTAGTGGTTCTTCCAGAATTCCCAAGGTGCAGCAGCTATTGCAGGACTTCTTTGATGGAAAACAACTTAACAAGAGTATCAACCCAGATGAAGCTGTGGCTTATGGAGCCGCTGTTCAAGCTGCAAACATTGTTGGTATGGGTAAAAGCCTGGCAAGGACAAGAGTTTTGGGTTATATGAACGTTTTTTCAAAACCTAATGGCATATTCCTTTTAACAAGCCCATGACAAAACAAACAAGTTATGTTTGTGGTGGAATTGAAGTAGAACCTGATATTTGTGGATTGTAGGACAAAATATTGGAGTTCAGGATTCCACTTTGCTCTGGCTGCCAAAAAAGCTAAAGCTTCACACCGCTTCACTCACAAATTACACAGCAAAGTTCCAACTCTTATGTTCAAAAAAGAAAAAATAACATCTCCTAGCTAAGAAGAAATGTCAGTGAAAGAACTAAGAGGAGTACAAAGAAACAAATTTTTAGGAATGACCATGCACCATAAATCACTTCTTATGCGCTACCTATCTGGTTGGGATCATAAAGAAGCTTTTTACTTTTTAGCAAAAATGCAAAAAACATTAACTAAAAACTCCATATATAAAACACTCAAAACTATTTTTACTTTTACGTCGTATCAAACATTTTTTCAACCAAAAAATAAAATGCATCGTCTCAAAAGTTTTATCAAATAAACCCAAACTTACTTATACCTAGACGATGATAGATGAAATTTACACTACCAGAGCTTAGGGACTAGGAGGGTTTAAAAAGTGGCTTAAACTATGTGGAAAGCGTAAACGAATATTGGGGTGGTTAAATAACCCCAAAAGCTATGTGAGTTGTTCAACCACTCCTCTTTTGGCCGACTTAGGGATGGCTGTATTATTCCATGTCCTAAGGAATGGTTGGACAACCCCAGGTTGTTTCAGTGGATTTTGGATTGTAAATTGTAATGGATCTCTTTCTTAATTGAACCCTAATATCCTAATTTTTTTTTTTCTAATCAAATAAAAGTGGAAGTGTGAGAGACGCTGGGCCTAGAATGGAAGACGTCATGCCTTTGGGCCCAATAGTTAATTTTGGGCTTTTGCGAATGGAAGTGAGAATCACCAGCCCAGAGAATTTGTACAAACCAATGGCTCCCACATTTTGACACACTCTTTCTTTTGGATTCTTAAACGCCTCCATGCAATGTGGTTTGCTTCGTTACAGACTCACAGTTGTGCACTACTCTCTCAATGGAAAAGTAGGCGAATTTGTTGTGCACTACTCACGAATTGGGATACCAAAACTGTGGCTTGGGGAGCTTAACCCGGGAGAAGCTGTGGCTTCTGAGCCGCTAGCTGTTCAAGCTGCCAACTTTAGCTGGCATTGGTAATGATAAAGTTCGACACATTGCTCTTCGATGTGACCCCTGTCCCTTCAGCTGGAGATTTCTATTGCGATTCCGAGGCGTTTACCAACCAAAATTGTAAGTCCTTGTAGAGGAATCAAATTCAAAGCTACAAATTTTCTTTTCACTTGTAAATGATTTGGCAGATTCTTTACCGTTCATTTTTAAATGAATGGTATAGTCACAAATGGATGAGGCTTGCATGGTGTAGTAAAAACTACAGCATGCAAGCTGTTAAAAAACAAAGGGCCCAGATCAACTGAAAAAAAATTTCAGTTGATCTGGGCCATTAATTTTCTACAGCTTGCATGCTGTAGTAAAAACTACAGCATGCAAGCCTGATCCGTCACAAATTAGATGTATTGATCCAGTGCAATACCCACAAATTAGATGTATTAGAGGGGTTCTCAATCCATTTTGAACCTTTCAGCGCCGTTCACTCATTCTGTTATCTCCCAGGCGTCGAGGATGACCGCCAAAGGAGAGAGGGCCAATGATAGGAACCAACTACTAATTAATAGAAATAAATAATAAATTCATTTTGGGGTCGGAGAGATCCCAAGTTAATGTAATTTGGATTGAAAATAAACCGCAAGACAAATATTTGATTATACTAAAGAAAACCACCTACGTAACTAAAGATAACTACCCACAACCTTAAACTAAAGATAATTATCCACGTACAAACATGCAACACAAAGGCTAAAGATAAGGCTCTGCTTGTTAATTTTTTTGGGTTTTTTTTTTTTTTTTTTTTGGTTGGAAATGGTAATAGAAATGAATGATGTGATATAAAATAGGGAGAATATTTTAAATTTTTTGTATTGAAAAGTGAAAAATTTTGTTTTTTAGTGAATTTTTTATTTGAATAGTAATAAAAAATTAGTGATGTGATATAAAAAATAAAAAAAGTTGTTAAAAAGTGATTGATAAAATATTAAAAGTGGTGTTAATTTTGAGGGAAGAAAAAAAAGGGAGAGGGGAAAGTGGTTACCAAACATAGCCAACAACTACCACTAATGCTAACAGTGACACTAACAAGAACCCATGCCCTTTGTTATCCATTAACTTCATGTGTTCCCTAATATGTCCTACTTTCTAGGAAAATGTTAGAACATTTACCAATATTTTTCTCTCATTTTTTTATTTTTTAAAATTACTATTGAATTTGTGGTCTCCATGTGTGTCTACACATAGGGACCATATGGGGACCACAAATCTAATGGTAATTTTAAAAAATAGAAGAATGAGAGAAGGACAAGAGAATAAAATGTAACATTTTTCTACTTGCTATTGTGAATAGTTCTTAAACACGTAATAAAATAATTATTAAGTTATTAGAGAATTTATATTTGCTTTTCATCTTTATTAATTGAAGGTCCTTAAATAACAATACAGTAGTAAGATAAAGATACAAAACGAACAACTAACAATTGAAGATAACTTTCTATATTTAATTAAACTACTATTACTCTAAAATAAGGTACTACAAGGATAACTTCAAAAAGCTTATGAGATATGTGCTTATGAGTGGTCTCCTATCGTGCCAACGTCGTCTACCTGTTGTAGAATTCTACTTTCATAACATAGAGATGTATTATACATTAATAATATTTCAAATCATATATATCAGAAAAACTATTAGGATAATTTATATTAAACCATAAAAATAAAATTTGACTTGAAATGTAAAATTCCTGTCTTTTCTTATCTTTGTTTTTTATTCTCCTACTTGTTGAAAATATTAATTAATTACATTTTTTTTAAGTCACAACATCATCTCAAATTTTGAGTAGAGGTCAAGTTTTCCCTTTTTCTGTATTTTTATTTATGTAGGCTACTTTTAGCTAATAGAAAGGTATTTACCTCTCTTTTCTTTCGACTTTAAATATTTCGGGTCCGTTTCTTTTCATATAAAATGATTTTTTAAAAATAGTTTTGTATATCTCAGTGTTTAGTGTGACAAAAAATAATAATTAATCGAAAATATTTTCGATCTGAGTTTGAGGTTTTTGTTCTCAATCTAATAATTTTTTTTTAAGCCAACTCAAACAATGCTTCTAATATTTTGTTCAAGCTTTTCCTTTAGCTGAATTAACCTTTGCTTTTGTTCACCATTTAAATAAGAAGAATGCTTAAATATCTACTAGCATTTTTTTTAAGGATTCTTCTTCATTTTTTTTGAATTAAAAAATCAATGCTAGCTCTACTTTTTCAAAGAAATGTTGACATGAAATGATTTTAAAAAATTAAAAAAAAGGACAGAAAAATTCTTAAAAGAAATGTTAATAGATGTTTAAGTATTTACTCTTTAAATTATTAGAAAAAAGTATTACTCTTTAAATAAAGCCACGAGACGGCAAAAATTAACACACCCCGGGCCAGCGTCAAAAAGGAAAAGGGATAAAGTAAGCTCCGTATTTGCTTTAGAAATGAATGGAAGTCATTTCAGAGGATGATAATTCTTTAATAAGATTCGGTATCTTTGTTTTCTTTTTTGTAGCATTTACTTCTTGAGCCTTGACCATGTTCAACCTGTCATCTACTTCCGTTTCGTGATCGTTCCAGATTCAGAGTCTTTGTTCATCTACTTCATTTCCGTTATCTTGCAGACGTCGAGAATGGCCGGCGAAGGAGAGTGGCCAGCGATAGGGATTGATCTGGGGACCACGTACTCGTGCGTGGCAGTGTGGGAGAATGATCGAGTAGAGATCATAGTGAACGATCAGGGAAACAGGACGACGCCGTCTTATGTTGCCTTTACTGACAATGAGCGTTTGGTCGGTGAAGCAGCCAAGAACCAGGTCGCCAGAAACCCTGCTAACTCTGTCTTCGGTAATCTCTCACCCTCTTTTTTCCTTCTCTTTCCTTTTCTTGTTAACTACAGTTTTTTTTTTTAGGCTTTATTGTCAATGGAACCAATGTATCGTGGTAGATATGAATGTTTAGGATTTTAATTGATGAAATTAGAAGTCTCAGGTTTAATAAACCAAATAGAAATTTAGACTAGATTACAGAGGGTTTTCAAAACTCAATTAAGATGCAAGGTTTTCCTTAAAACTCAAAAAGTACAAGATCAAAGTTGAAGAGTTGAAAGGTGATTGGTTATAAATCTGGATGTCCATTTTTGATTCAAGCCTCAAGCAAGAGCTGAAAGAGATTCATGAAAATCATTTGAAGCCATCTCTTAAGTAAATATTAAAAAATGCAAAAAATTTTTTATGATTGTTTGTTATAAAAATAATAACAAATAAAATAAACTTGCAAGCAATCATCTGCTGGTATTGAGTATCATTTGTGCAATTCTTGAAACATATTCGTTGGTGTCCGAGATTGTGAAGAGTTACTGAAAGATTCAACTGGTTGAACATCTCAATAATACATGGTGGGTACTCATCCCATGTATGTTCTTTTTTGCATCGCACCAAATATTCAAGTCACAGATTATAGCCAGGAATTAGACCTTTTTGGATGTTGATGCGCATTATTTATCTACATGTAGCCTTTAAGGACTTGTATGAAACACATTTTTTCATATTTTTTTTGGTGGTAAATGCATCAATCACCATTTATAACATTGAAGATCAGAGCCACTCACTCGTCATCAATGTGCTAATGGCAGTAGATTGGATAGATTGACTATGTTCAGTGTAGGGACATCTCCTGTTTCATGATCGAAGTTATTGGAGCAAGTTGCTTCTAAGCCTGATGTTTAATTGACTAAATGGTTCTATGCATTAATAGCTCCATTTTGTAGTTAGATGTTGTTAAAGTATTTATTAAATTATTAAATTTATCTCTTCTTATCAGCTTAAATTTTTGGGATAAGTGGTGATAACATAATATCAGAGCTAAAGATTTTGAGTTCAAATCTTGATTCCGTCATTTACCTCCCATTTCAATTAAGTATTCCATGTGTTGGGCCTCACCGAGTAAAAAAAGAATTTGAACTCACATGTGAGGGGGATGGTTAAATTATTCATTAAATAATTAAATTTATCTCTTACTAGGTGGTTTACATGATATTCCAAAATCTCAAAACTTGAACATCACTTATTTGATGTTTTATGGTATATTAACTTGTCATTTTGTTACTACCGACCTCTATCTTGCTCCTCTAAGCGAACTGGACTTCATTCCTGAGTAACTTCTAATGTACGAGAAAGTTGTTGTCTTTTGAAGTACTACATGCATATGTTCCTCTAATAACCTCCACCTTCCACAATCCAGAGTCCTAAAAGTTATAATAAAGTGGACGCAAGGCTGTCAAATTAGAAAAATATTGTGCTTCATGTATCTACCCAACTTGAAATTAATCTTAATGACTTATCTATAGGGTATCCATTAGCATGGCCTATGCTGTATGTTAAGAATATGCACTGCATTTTATGTCTATGATTCATGTTTTATAGTAACTGTTCCATATATTTCACAGACCCAATAAATAGATGATCTTGACGAAAATAGACACTTCTTAAGAAAATTGGCCATATAAATTTTTTTACTTTCTCTTATGAGGTTCTATGATCTTGTGCCACATTGTCTTTCATTCTAACTCTTAATATGCAGATTTCTTTTTTTTCTTTTTTTCTTTTTCTATTTGTTAGAGGTAAATTGAACCTACTAACTGCAAAAACTCCTTTTCAAATCCTAAATATTGTCCTACGCCACCATAACAATTTATTAGTAAAAGAAAAGACATGCCAATATAACAGCTCATCAATATTGAGATTTTTTGGTTCTTCTACTTTAGTCTTGTTGAATCAATGTATCATTTTTCTCTTATTTAACTATTTTGTAGATGCAAAGCGATTGATTGGTAGGAGATTTAGTGATTCTTTAGTTCAGAACGATATCAATCTCTGGCCATTCAAGGTTATTGAAGGTCCTGTTGATAAGCCTATGATTGTGGTCACTTATAAGGGTGAAGAGAAACATTTTTCTGCAGAAGAAGTCTCATCTATGGTCATCAAAAAGATGTGTGAGATTGCGGAGGCCTACCTTGGCAAAACTGTAAAGAATGCAGTAATCACTGTCCCGGCCTACTTCAATGACTCACAGCGTAAGGCCACAAAGGATGCTGGAGGCATTGCAGGACTCAATGTCATGAGGATAATCAACGAACCAACAGCTGCAGCCATTGGTTACGGTCTTAACAAGGTGGGCATTGGGAAGAGAAATGTGTTGATCTTTGATTTGGGGGGTGGTACTACAGACATCTCACTACTTACCATTGGCGATGGCACTTTTGAAGTGAAGGCTGTTGCTGGAGACACTCACCTCGGAGGTGAGGATTTCGACAACAGAATGTTAAAGCACTTCGTTGAAAGATTTATGAGACAACACAAGGAGGATATTAGTGGAAATGTCAAAGCTCTGAGGAGGTTGAGAACTGCTTGTGAGAGAGCAAAGAGGATTCTTTCTTCTGCAGCCGAGATTACCATTGAAGTTGATTCTTTATATAATGGTATTGATTACTCCTCAAGTATTACCCGTGCAAGATTTGCGGAACTCAATATGGACTTGTTCAAAAAGTCTATTGAGCTTGTGGAGAATTGTTTGACTGATGCTAAGATGGAAAAGAGTGGAGTCCATGATGTCATTCTTACTGGTGGTTCTTCCAGAATTCCCAAGGTGCAGCAGCTGTTGCAGGACTTCTTTGATGGAAAACAACTTAACAAGAGTATCAACCCAGATGAAGCTGTGGCTTATGGAGCCGCTGTTCAAGCTGCAAACATGGCTGGTATGGGTAATGAGAAAGTTCAACACATGGTGCTCTTGGATGTCACCCCTTTGTCCCTTGGGGTGGAGATTGGTGAAGGCCGTGAGATGTCTGTTGTGATTCCGAGGAATACCGCCATTCCCACCAAGATGGAGCACAACTACACCACCCGCTATGACAACCAGACTTCTGTGTTGTTTCCGGTTTACGAGGGTGAGAGAGCAAGAGTTGTGGATAACAACTGGTTGGGAGAATTCGTGCTTTCTCCAATTCCTGCAGCACCTAGGGGTGTTGCTGATATCAAAGTATGCTTTGAAATTGATGCCAATAGTATCTTGAATGTTTCCGCCGTAGAAAAGACCACTGGCGTAAGTTACAAGATCACAATTACAAATCACAAGGGTTCACTATCCACGGAAGCAATTCATAGGATGGTCGAGGACGCAGAGAAATACAAAGTTGAAGATAATGAACACAAGAAGAAGGTTAGGGCTAAGGAAGCTTTGGAGGACTATGCCTACAAAATGAGGAACATTGTCAATGATAAGGAGATTGGTAAAAAGCTTGAGCCTGCTAGTAAGGAGAAGATTGAAGCTGCTCTTAAGGAGGTGATTCAATGGTTAGATGATATCCATCATGCAGAGGCAGTTGAGTTTGAGGAAAAGCTGGCTGGACTTAAGTTTACCTGCAATGCCATCATTGCATGGGCAACAATAAGCATTTGAGCAGCTCTTCTTATAGAAAACATGTCAATTAGCTTATCGGTACAACGGATGCAAGGAACTAGGGCCCAGACCATGCTACTATTTTGAATATCCCGACTTTTTTATCCAAAGCTATAATTCTAGTATTTTTTTTTTTGCGAGTGTATTTTGATGTGGCTTTGTTCTGTAGTACTTGAAAAATTTGAAATATGATGTGTAAATCTATAAGTTTTATTCGGAGTTTTCCCAAGATAGATAACGGGGAAAGTATACGTTCACTGTTTTAGAATTAAAGCCAATATGCAATCAAATTCTTTGAGCAACGTGTTTTTTCTTCATCCCTCCCTGCCATGTACTATATATTGTGCTTTACTTCATTGTACCTTACGGTCAAAACTGTAGTAAATTTATACAATGTAAAAGGTAAAATGAACAAATTTAATTTTTTTAAAAAAAGAGTAACATTTCTATTTGTGGTAATAGTCACAGTTGAATGTTACTCAAGAATCGCGGTCACAAAACTTATGATGCATGAATTGGATAATTTTAAACTTTATTTTCGAAGTTATACACTATTTTATCATTTATTGTGTTTTTCAATTGAAATAATGTCTCTATGAAACTCATCAATCTAAATCTCTTATCAAAGAATTCTTTTATAATAACCGACAAACTATGATCAAGTATAGTACACAAGTGTAACGACATGTATTATACATTAATAATATTTCAAATCATGGCAAAAATTAAATCATATGTATCAGAAAAACTGTTAGGAG